>BQNB010076334.1:18492-31186 GCA_026074375.1 Tanacetum coccineum | reverse complement strand
GCTAGTTGCTTAAAGTGTAAAGTTTGTATTTCTCAAGTCTTGTGTCTATTTTGGTACGGTTGGAAGAAATTTGCACATTGTAAATGGGAATATATATTATAGTCAAAACTCATGTATTTTTACTACCATCGCAATTAATGGTACCTCCGAAGAACGAGAAATTATCGAAGGAATTATCCGAAATTATTATGATAGTGAAGATGGTGAAATTACATCGAGTTTCGTAGTATAGTGTTTAAAAAATCGAAAAAATTAGAAAAATCGCAACAAAAAAAAGAGAGAAGAAAAGTTTAAAGATAATCGTTTCGTAACTACCGAAGGAATTACACGAAGGATCGATTATTCGTTGATACAAATCGACGATGTAGAGTATTGTATAAAGTGAAAGATATCGCTGCTTGCCTTGTAAAGTATGTAAAGTATGGGATGATTGGGAAGTTGACCGTTACGAAAATGCCAACTTAGGTTGTTGTTTTTGATCTATGATCAAGACGTTGTAAATAGTTGTGTCTTTATCATGATTACGGTCGGGAAAAAGTGTCTAGCAACTTGTATTTTAGACTTAATCTATTTGTTTCGTAATTTTTATTTAACAACAATTTATTTCCCTTTCCTAATCATTAACCATGGGTTTTACGCGAATGAGGATGTGATTGAGTGTGCATGTCTATTCCGTCGTTGCGGCCATGTATGCATGTCTCAGCTGCCTTGTTGGTTTATTACTATTGGTGAAAGTTAGAAGTTAGAAGATCCCTACCCTATATTATTCTTCATCCTAACCGTTGGTTAAACTCGAATGAGGATGTGATCGAACACACATGTCTATTCTGTCGTTACGGCCATGTATGTGTGCTTCAGCTGCCTTATTGGTGTGGTACTTTTGGTAAAAGATTGTAGAATGATCAACCCTAAAGCCTTATTTCTTACAAACCATATTTATCTTTACATCTTGTTTCACCTTTTGCTTTAGCAGTGGAGATGTGTATCCTTTGCCAAGCATTATGTTGTTATACTTCTTTTTGACGAGCAATGAGCGAATTAGTTACATGATACACATAGATCTAGTGAGTGAATTGAGTTTTTTCATTCTTCTATTTCGTGAGGTGTTTTGGTTTGTACTTGTAATAGATCAAATAAATTCTTTAACGGAAAATATCCTTAGGGATACATTTTTATAAACTTCTAAAGCTTCTTGAGGAAAGTAGGATTTCAAGTGGAGGGATATTTTGTATGACATCAATGAAAGGTCTATTTTATAGCATCATTTATCCCATGATATTAACCCTTTTTGTATAATTATTGCAAAGAATTGTTACTTAATCGTTTATATTTGAGAATTGCAGTAATTACGGAGTACTTGGTGAATATTAGCAAAAGGCGGCATTTTGAGTTATATGAAGTATTTTGAGATTAATGATTCTGATCTACAATATGCCGTATCAATCAAAGGAGATACTGGCCATATGTCGTGCGTTTCCTAGACCCCAAACTCTCACCAAAAGACCACAAAGGAAACAAGCTCAATATGTTGTATCCAAAGAAGCTCAATACGCTGTATTTAAGATATAGTATGTGAAGATTCTGGAAGACTACCAGTGTTGGTTCATAGTCCATTAACCCAAATATGCCGTATGCAATCCCTTAGATACGCCGTATCGAACCGACTTCCAGACCCTATAAATACAAAACTCAAAAATGAGTTTTAAGTGTGGTAAATCATATTCTTGATACCTAAACCACAAAAGTTGATTTTCAAAGGAGAAAAGTGCCAGATTTAGTCTTGACAACGCATTGCAATCTCTTAGAAGACAACATGTAATTTCTTATACTTTTGTATTCGTTCAGTTTTTGGTATCATTCGTTAACTCAGTTAGTTTACCTTGGCTAAAACAATCACTCTTGTATTAGTTATGATGTTTGAAGGATAATACCTTTGGGTATGAGCCATTATTATGAAGATTTGAATGTTTGGTTTTGTTTATATCTCGATTGCTTAATTTATCGTTGAATGTTTGTTTATGTTTATCAATTCATACTTGTTTACGTGCTTTTGTTTGCGACCTATCATTCAACTGGATCTAGTGATACGGACCAAGTAATCTAGATGCTGAGATAGCTCTCCATATAGTGATTTATACATCTAGAATCATAGGATCACAAGTATTGTCCTTCTAAAATCGTGCTAAGGATACGCTTCTGGCGTTTTAACTAGTTAAAAAGAAACTGCCTTTTGGTTTATTGAACATGTTACTAGTGGTAATATCTAGATAATTCATACAGAAGTATACTGTTTGATTTCATTGGATAGTTGGACAGACCAAAAAACAACACAAAAAACACAAACACACAAAAAAAAAAAAAAAAACCCCCCCCCCCCCCCCCCCCCCCCCCCCCCCCCCCCCCCCCCCCCCCCCACACACAACAACTGGATTACTAGATATAAAATTGCATTAAGCAGTAAGTGGGTAAAGTCTCTATGAGCTAGGGTTTAACAAGATCACTATTGCTTTAATCCCTAAGATAGAATATAATCAGGTAATAAGGATGCTTTATGGGTGTTGGATCGCTTTAATTTATGATGGAATTAAGAGGGTGTTAGGTCTTAGGATGAAGTACCGCACTAGTACTTAGAATGTATGCCACTTCGAGATAAGTAATCATGTGCACTGAAATAAAACAACCATTATAATCTGGATAATGATGGCTAATACAGTTTTCTATCATAAGGCTCGACCGCTCTTTTATCTGCTGTTAATTTTCTTGTGTGGGTTAAAGTGTCTTGAATTGATTGTAGTCCCCAAACAAACTCGTGCCAGTCTCTCAGGCTGAACCCCCTTTTACCTATTAGAATTAGTATTAGAACTAACATAGGAATTGCATAGGTTTGACTTAGATTAGAATTAACTCAGATTAGATAACAAAAAGTATAAATAAATTGAGTTATTTAACCTCGCTTCAGTGTTCGACACCCTACTTACACGAATCTACCAATGACCGGGTACACTCCCCTTACAAGTGTTGTTTTTGGTTAGTCGGCAAAATATAAATTTAAAACTTGAACATAAATCAAACACCACACAATGACACATCAAGTTTTTGGCGCCAGTTTGCCAGGGAGTGAACAATTTTATATTGATTTTTATTTTATACTATTTGGTTTTTAAACATTAGATTGTTCTTAACCCCTTAAGCAGTAGTGTTAATTTATTAGCGTGTTGTGGTGGTGGGTATGCGTAGCGGGTTGGGTGGGGGGGTTGCATGTGTGGTGTGTTGGTGGTGCTTGTGTGGTCGTGTTGTTGTTTGGGTTTGGTATATTCTTGTATATTCTGTATATTTGTTAGTTTAGTTTGCTTGTATATTTGTGTGTTTAATTAATCGTTGTGCTATATACTACATGTTTCTGGTTGATAACTCGCTTCTGGCGTATCCACTTCCTTTTATCCGGATTCAGCGTATCCAACTTTCTGTCCAATACAGCGGTTTTGATTCAAAAGATCTAATACGGCATATCCACTTTCATTGGATACGACGTATCGATCATCTGGAACAGAATTAGAACCTTAGTTTTCTTATTTGATTTCCGTGCTAATTTTTTTATCTTTCTTCAGAGCAAATCCTGCTAGTATTTTTACCCTTGTTACAGGAAGAACTTATCAGAGCTAGTTGATTGAAGAAGGAACTACAAGAAGTCATGGTTGAACCAATTCTATATGATAACATGGAAAAAGCTCCAACTGAATCAAATCATAAACATTGAACTCAGCAAGGAATTTTTGGTAGAATTAAGAAAGAACATATATCACGGAATGTATAATGAAGACGTGGTGGATCACATTGCTAAGGTACTTAAAATAGTTGATTTGATCTACGTTCCTGACATGGATTCCCATTAACTACGAATGAAAGTTTTTCCTCTCTCGTTGTCCGATAATGCTAAAGAATGGTGGATTAGTAAAGGGGATGGAAAAATCACCACTTAGGACGAACTTGTTGAGACGTTCTTCTGTAGATTCTATCTCGAATCATACGATGGAGAAGATGAAATGGTGGACGAAGGAGATAACTGAGGGATTGATCCAATTAAATTCTTATCAAACGTAAACAAATCATTCAAAAATCATAAGAAAGTAGATGGAAGAACTAAAAAAGTATTGTTCCATGCTTGGATGAATGGGAATTGGAATAAGAGACGAATAGATAATAGCATCTTGAGAAGTAACAATGCTAATACTGACTCGTTCTTCAAACCTTATCTGATAACACATGGAAAGAGCGACACCAAAAAGGAAGATAAACAAAGTCAGACAAAGCGCAAATATAGCAATACATTCAATTCTATTGATGAGCAACCTAACAAAAGAAGGTGTAAAGAAGAAAAGTTTGAAGCTATTCAGTACTCGCTTAGACCCAACGAAGAATATATTGCTATAAGAGGATATGAATTTGACATTTGGGAAAGAAACGATGATAATTTGTCCATAATCTACCAAGATATTTTTTCAGAAAAAGAGACGAGGATGAAGGTACGACCGAACCCAGTGAGAAACTGAAGTTAAGTCTATACTTAAAGACTGGGCTGTATCAAAGTGCTTCGGAAAAACTACCCGATAGATTTTAATATTTCAATAGTGTTGTCTTCCCAGATTCTATACGGCTTTTCCGTCCATACCATATGGCGTATTGATTGTCTGAACATTATTAGTCTTTACTTTTTATGCACTTTAAAAACATTATTGTCAGTTCTGGCAATACGGCGTATTCATGCACATGATACAGCATATTCACCAAACTGACCCATATTTAGTTTGTTTAGTTTAGTTTAAATTAACCGTAGGCACCAAGATAGGAATACACGTTTTTTTTCCTATGTTTTATACAGGACCTTAGAAGCAAAGAAATATCAACGAATATTGGTGGAGAATTTACAAATCTGGAGATCTTAAAGTGTTGGAGTCTTGAAATTTCAAGGCGGCTATTCAACACAATCTTGCTCTAATAAACTCAGCATGGAGAATCTACCGAGCAAATTTCAGGGGAGTTTCGTAGTTCTAATTCTTTTAGATTCCCGTATTTAATGTTTTTATTTCTTACAATGAGGAAGTTGTATAATTTTTTTTTTATTTTTTTTTATTTTTATGTTTTTTTTTTTTTTTCTTTTATTTTTTTTTATTTTTTTTTTGATTTTTTTTTATTTATTCTTTTTTTTTTTTTTTTTTTTTTTTTTTTTATCTCTTTTTTTTTTTCTTTTTAAGTGGGGGGATGAATAGCATTGTATATTTGTCACTAATTTTCACACTAAAATGCTTAAATTATGCTAAAATTAAAAAAAATCAAGCATACTTTTGTAAAATTACTTAATACATAACCCGTACACAATAACCCATGTTAGATATTGTGAGGATTTAACCTATCCATTTCTAAATGTTTACCCAAATTCCACAAAATATGAGTGTGCCGGTGATGTGGTAGAATTTAGAACATGGCCTGGTATATCTATTCGAGACCGCAATAATGAGTACTATAGATTTAGATGGAGTAACTTGTTTTAAATTGGTAAATTTTAGGATTACACCTAAATTGCCTTTACATGTTGCTTATTAACTAACTTCACCGGTTAGTTAACCCCTATATAAACCCTTTGTTTACTCTTACTTTAAAGGTAAGATTCCCCTAGAACAACCCGTAGAGCCAATCCTTTAAGGAATTACACCATTATTTGTTTGTTACAAGACTTTACACCTATAGCTACCCTGTTAGGTTTAAGTTTATTTTTACAGTTGTAGTTGCTTAAAAGATGAAATGTTTGTATTCCCGAGTCTTGTGTCTATTTTGGTACGTTGGAAGAAATTTGCAACATCGCAAATAGGGAATGTATATTATAGTCAAAACTCATATATTTTTACTACCATCGCAATTAATGGTACGTTCGAAGAACGAAGAATTACCGAAGGAATTATCCGGAATAATTATGATCGTGAAGATGGTGAAACTACATCGAGTTTCGTAGTATAGTGTTAAAAAAAATTAAAAAAAATAGAAAAATCGCAATAAAAAAGAGAAGGAAAGTTTGAGATAACTCTTTCAAACTACTGATGGATCCGCCTTGAGGGATCGCATATTCGTTGATACAAATCGACGATGTTAGAAGTATTGTAATAAAGTGGAAGATCTCTCCATAGCTTGTAAATGTATGTAATGTTTGGGATGTTTGGGAAGTTAACCGTTACGGAAACGCCAACTTAGGTTGTTGTTTTTTATCGATGATCAAGACGTTGTAAATAGTGGTTGTCTTATCATGTTACTCGGTCGGGAAAACAAGTGTCTTGCAACTTGTACTTTAGACTTAATCGATTTGTTTCATAATTTTTTTTTTAAACAACAATTAATTCTCTTTCTAAGCATTAACAATGGGTTTTTTCCGTGAATGAGATGTGATCGAGGTGCATGTCTATTCCGTCTTTACGGCCATGTATGATGTCCTCAGCTGCACTTGTGGTTTCTTACAATTGGTGAAAGTTAGAGGTCCTACCCTTATCATTCTTCATCCTAACCGTTGTTAAACTCGAATGAGGATGTGATCGAACAACACATGTCTATTCTTCGTTATGGCTTATCATTATGTTGTTCAGGCTACCTTGTTGGTGTGGTATCTTTTGCTAAAAGATTGTAGATGCATCAACCCTATGCTTATCATACAAACCATATTTACCTTTATAAACTTGTTACTCCTTAACTTTAGCAGTGGAGAATGTGTATCATTGCCAGCTTATGATAGATATACTCTGTCACGACCGAGCTCATTGGCGAATCTGTTACATGTTACCATCATAGATTAGTTGAGTGATATTGAGTGTTTTCATCTTCCTATTTCGTGAGTGTTTGGATGTGTACTTGTATAGTATCAATTAAATGCTTTACGGAAAATATCTTGGGATACTCAGGTTTTAAACTTCTAAAGGCTACTTGAGGACAAGGAGGATTCAAGTGGGGGGATATTTGATGACATCAAATAACGTCTATTTTATAGCATCATTTATCCCATGATATTAACCCATTTATTATTGCAAAGAATTGTTACTTAATCGTTTATATTTAAGAATTGCTGTAATTACGGAGTACTTGGTGAATATTAGCAAAAGGCGAGCATTCTGGAGCTTAAATGAAGATATTTTGAAGATTAATGATTCTGACTACCAATACGCCTCGTATACATCAGAAGATACGGTTATCCTCATGCTCTGAACTCACCAAAAGACCACAAAGGAAACAAGCTCAATACGCTGTATCCATAGAAGCTCAATACGCCGTATTCAAGATATAGTATGTGAAGATTCTAGAAGATATCAAGCATGAACCCTACTCCAATAAACTCCAATACGCCATATCTAATCCTTTGGATACGCTGTATCAAACCGACTTCCAGACCTTATAAATACAAAACTCAAAAACGAGTTTTAAGTGTGCTAAATCATATTCTCGATACCTAAACCACAAAAGTCGATTTTCAGAGGAGAAAAAGAGCAGAAGAGGTCTTGCAACGCATTCTAATCCATAGAAGACAACGTGTAATTTCTTATACTTTTGTAATCGTTTAGTTTTTTGTATCATTCGTTAACTCGGTTAGTTTACCTTGGCTAAAACAATTACTCTTGTATTAATTATGATGTTTGAAGGCTAATACTTTCGGGTATTAGCCATTATTAGGAAGATTTGAATGTTTGGTTTTGTTTATATCTCGATTGCTTAATTTATCGTTGCATGCTTGTTTATGTTTATCAATTCATACTTGTTTATGTGCTTTTGTATGTGACATATCATTTAACTGGATCTAGTGATACGAACCAAGTAATCTAGATGCCTAGATAGCTCTCCATATAGTGATTTATACATCTAGAATCATAGGATCACAAGTATTGTCCTTCTAAAATCGTGCTAAGGATACGCTTCTGGCTTAACTAGTTAACGGAAACTGCCTTTGGTTTATTAAACATGTTGACTAGTAGGTGAATCTAGATAATTCAACAAGTAATGTTCTGATTCCATTGGATAGTTGGACAAGTGGACTACTAGAGTATAAATTTCCATTAAGGAGTAAGTGGGTAAAGTCTCTATGAGCTAGGGTTTAACAAGATCACCGTTGCTTTAATCCCTAAGATAGATTATAATCAGGTAATAAGGATGCTTTATGCGGATGCTTTAATTATGACAGAATTAATGTGTCTAGGTCTTAGGATGAAGTCCCACCTAAGTCTAAGAATGATATGCCTCTTCGAGATAAGTAATCATTGCACTGAATAAACAAACCAACTTCTAATCGGATTAATGATGGCTAATACAATTTTCTATCATAAGGCTTGACCGCTCTTTTATCTTCTGTTAATTTGCTTGTGTGGGTTAAAGTGTCTTGAATTGATTGTAGTCACCAAACAAACCTGTGCCAGTCTCTCAGGCTGAAACCCCCTTTTACCTGTTAGAATTAGGATTAGAACTAACATATGATTAACATAGGTTTGAATTAGATTAGAATTAGCTTAGATTAGATAACCAAAATATAAATAAATTGAGAGATTTAACCTCGCTTCAAGTGTTCGACACCCTACTTACCACGAATCTACCACCGACCGGGTACACTGCCCGTTAAAAAAAATGTTTTGAAATACATGACTAACACTTGTAGTTAATACATAATTTGTTCCTCTACGTGTTTGGGAGTCAGATACTTATTGGGCCCTCGTTAGGTTGATCAGATGTTTGCATAGCCGTGCCCAAAGTGTAGTTAAGATGATTCTTTTTACATTTGGTAATCTTGATCAATACAGATGTGAGAAACAGAATGGTTAAACTATGAAATGACTTTTGATCAATATCCAAATTTAACATTGTATCTGAAACAAAAGGATAGGACTAACTGGAACTATAGATGGCTAAGATGTTTACTGAAACCATACTCAGGTATTTATGGGAGCATTAATGATGTTGCTAGACTATTCGTTAATGTTAGTATGTTATATTCAATGACTGACATTCTCAAGTATGAGCTGTTAGTTTGTGCTCATATCATACGGATATTTTGATAACATCAAATATTTAATACTTTTTAGAGGCAAATACCCCTTAAAATACCTGCAAATGTTTCACTAACACTCGAAAACAAGATATTTTCTATTGTTTTGTAGTTTTCAGGTGAAATGCAGGAAAATGACAAGAAACAAGGGAAAAAGGACTTAAAGTGTAAATTCTGAAGAATGTTATGGCGTAACACCAAAAATGGTTACACCGTAACATAAATTAAGCAAGTACGAAGATCAAGGAATACTTTACGGCGTAACACTATATCTGGTTACGCCGTAACCCTATATTTAGAAGGAATCTCGTCAAAGTTATAGTTACGGCGTAACACCTTATCCAGTTACGCCGTAACCATAAAGATCCACAAATATGGAATGAAGATCACGTACATATGGAAGTTATATGAAGGTTACGGCGTAACACCATATCTGGTTACGCCGTAACAGCTGCTTAATTATGGAATGCCGTGTAAGTTGGTTACGGCATAACACCTTTATTGGTTATGCCGTAACAGGTTCGATAACTATAAATAGAGGCCTCATTCAAGCTATTTCCACATCACTTCCTCCACAACCAATTGGAGAGGCGATAAAGGCTTTCATCCTTCAAAGAATTCCATCTGGAGTATAAGGGAGATCCCACTTTACTTACTTTTTGTATTTAATCGTTAGCTTGTGATTACATAGGTTAATCACCATCCTTAACAGGCAGTAAAGATCTATCTAGAGTGGGTTCCAACAGTTACCATGAGTGGCTAAGCACTTAAAGTGCTAGCCTAGTTATGAATTTACTTTTGTTATGATTGTTTCCTGTTTAATTATAGTTTCATTAGATATTCCTTGACTATCCTGTAGCTTGGGTTTTGGTAGTACGGGTGGTTTGGACATAGCGTGCCCCATTAATAGATTACCTTATCATGGTGGGATCCAATAGGTACTAGGGAGGACCACTAACTCTTTACCTGGTGTAGGAACTGATCGGTCACCGCACAAATCACTCGATATTTAAAAAGCACAGGAACTCTTTCAAGGGGGGAAGGGGGTTAATAATCTAAATAGGTTATTTGATATGTTTTGGGAATAATTGGGATTAATCTCTGAAACCTAGATAACCTACCTCCCAGATGATTCGGGCCTGAATCAGAATCACAGGAAGTATATGATAGACTGTATATGCACATTCAAGTCTATCGACCTTAGAAACCAGTAATGAAACCTTAGTTTGACATTCCACAGGAAATTGTCTTCATAACAATAGTAATAAAGTAACTAGGTTAGCACGTTTTCTCTCTTGATATCTCATATCCTTTTAATTTCAGTTATTTATTTTATTGTATTGTTATTTATTTATCTCAAAACAATTCTAAAAACCATTTTAAAAACGTGACATTTCAAATTAAAACTAATTACACCTTAGCTCTTGGGACGACCTCGGATTTACCAATCTATACTACCCACGATCGGGTTCTCTGCCCGTTAGTGCGTCGTTAGGTAGATCGAGTTTTATAAATTTAAAACTTGATAAAAATATATTTTAAAAGAAAATACGCATCAAGTTTTTGCCGCCACTGCTGGGGAGCTAAAAATTAGTGGTAATTTAAACTTTTACGATTATGTCTTTTCTCACTTCTATTTATTCTCTAGGAAATATCATGGATGAGGTTGACATTGAAAATCTCAGCATTGGACAGTATCTTAGGCTCACAAAAAAAAATCAGATACCTAAAAAGGTTGATGATATGACCATCGCAGAATACCTGGAATATGAATAAACAATGAAAACCTAGGATTACGATGAATATCAACCACACTCGACCAAAGCCAATGTCCTTACCACATACAGGGACCATTTAAGCCCATTATAAAAGTCTCGATCCATCATTAGATACAAAAACCAACCCTTACTTTCAGGCATCACAATCTCCTGTTCACCTTAAAATCACGAGCAAATACGCTTGGGGAATTGAAGAACAGAGCAATCAGGGCTTAGGCGATTGGTTTGAAGTGGAGTTAGAGAAATGCTGGAATATTCAACAAAAAAGGAACGATAGTCATTTAAACCTTAGGAGGCAAGCCGGGGATGATGCCCTAAGAAAGTGGGAAGCCCAGATCGATCAACTTCGAAGGGAAGAACATGAAGTGAGTGAGTGCATGATGGTCTACATATCAAAAAATGACGTGCATAAAAAAGAAACCAGCCAAATTGAAAGGATATCAAGCCTACCTAAGAAACCAAACCCTGGAAGTCTTACTATCCCTTGTTTAGTTGATATATTTAGCATAAATGCAATAGCAGACTTAGGAGCCAGCATTAATATTATGTCTGAGTCTATGTTGGATGAATTAAGCCTTGCTGACCCAAAGCATGCTAACATAATAGTAGAAATGGCTGATAAAACTAGGTGTGTCTCCCAGGGGATAGTTGAAAATGTCCTGGTAAAGATTGATAAGTTTTCTTTCACTTCTGATTTTATAATCATCGATACAAAGGAATTAAACAGTAAACCTATCATTCTTGGTCGACCTTTTTTAGCAAACATTCATACTGAGATTAATATTTCCACCAGAGAAGTCTCGCTTGGGATCAAGTAAGATAGGGTAAAAATCAAAATGAAGGAACAAGAGTGTAATACAGCTGTTGGTGAACACCTTAACAAACAACCAACATCACAGGCTGAACTAATCCATGAAGCTATCAATAAAACCCATTGGTGTGAACCTGTTCGCCAACATGAAAAAGGATACACATTATGGGCATCATGTGACCCTTACTATGAAATATGTGATGGAGGGGGAATACTGGACAAAAAATTGAAGCAATACTGGAAAAGCACAAACATAATGATCGTATAAACTTAGATGGGAAGGATTAAGTTGTACCAATTGGGTAAGGGCAGGGTACGACAATGTGAACGATATAACTAAAGAAAGAATCCTTCAAAAAATTTGGGACAATAAGCCTGGAGGACAAATACGAGAAAAGATCTTAACAGAAGAACAGTAAGATCCTGAGAAATATGGGGAGACCAAGGAGAGAGCAATAATCAGGGCAATGGTTAACAGGTTACCCGAAGAATGGTTTTTAGAGGTTAGCATAGATAAGGATGACTTGGAAGGAATCATTGACTACCTAGAACCTATATTATATGATGGATTCATTGATCACAATGATGAGGCTTATAAGCAAAGGAGGAACAAGTTAGTAGGAATGCCCTATATAGAACCCTTACTAATTAAAAAAGAAAAAGCTGAAATAACTAAGTATAACCTAGGGGCTAGTGTATTCACAAAAACTATGATTTTGAACATAAAAGAATTTTCCAGAACAATAGCTAACATCACCAATATAAGGGCAGAAATAATTAAGGACAAAAATAATAGTTCAAGAGATCTTTCCAATACAAAAAGGAGACATTCGTATAAACTATAACACCTCGTATTTTAGGTCATTGTATGACATTATGAAATTCATAATTTATTTTTAGGGTTTTACGCGTTTGCTCTTAAACCGTAAACTTTAAGTTAAATCGCGTAAACTGAAAATGATCATACAATGTAAACGGGCATTAAACAATTAAATGTTTGCATCAAACAAGTGTTATATGATTATTATGAGGATAATTAAT
>BQNB010076334.1:2107-15202 GCA_026074375.1 Tanacetum coccineum | reverse complement strand
GACAAGACTACTACTCAACACCAAATCCTTAAAGAAGTTGTGCATACAAAGTGTGGAGACAGCGTCGCGTGTTTCAAGCGACGGTGTCAGGACGCTTGAAGTGAAGGCCTCAGAACGTGGCCGACCTAAAGAAACCCTAGAAGATTTTGTGTCACGAGATTGAGAAGATCATTTCACTTGCGCGCGAAGTACTAGATATTGTTTTGGTCATAACTCCTTCATACGAACTCGAATTTTGACGATTCAATAGCCCACACGATTGCAGTGAGAAAATATACAACTTAATGAAAAAGTCATAGTGTCGGCGTTAGTTGTTAACCCTGACGTCGTCATGACAAACCGACTTAGGGTTTACCTATATATACAGCCTCATAACTTCGTTTTTATCAAGCCTCCACCCCTAAGTTTGATTCTAGGGTTTTGGTAGGTATTTTTCCAGCAACTTAGAAGACCAAATTCATTCCATAAACATCTTGTAATGGTTTGATTATCACTTATATCTTAATTCATGTCTTTAATTCCTTTTGTTGATTATGATTTCTATTGTTTAAGTATGCTTGGCTAATTCATCTAGTATTCATTTGGGTATGCATGAAACTTGTTTTTAGTTGATTAGATCTTGTTGTTTGTGACATATTCAATGAGTATGATTGATTATAGTTTATAATTCTTGTTTCTTATTGCTTCTTG
Organism: Tanacetum coccineum; assembly: GCA_026074375.1. NCBI lineage: Eukaryota > Viridiplantae > Streptophyta > Magnoliopsida > Asterales > Asteraceae > Tanacetum > Tanacetum coccineum. The sequence continues at coordinate 14,512 of BQNB010076334.1, read as the reverse complement.
TTGATGAATGTGCGCGTTAGGCTTTAGAAAACCAACTTTTGTCTATATCGTTGTTAACATGTCTAGGGAAACGCGAGTGTGTAGAAAGGATACCATCGGTAACAGTCTTCATACTACCTTACTCCTTTTATGGTTGATCCCTCTTAAGATATTTCAAATGCATCTAATATACTCTTAGGGGCCTTGTAATAGTCTTCATACTACCTTACTTGTATGTTGCCCTAACGGAATATTACATATGCGGCGGGTTCGTGTAATCCTTTCATGACCTAGGAAATACTTACATATTACATCTCAAGTATGACAAAGCAATAGGTAGAATTGGATAGCTAGCAAGGAGTAGTACATCCCAAGTGAATACGCTTTGTTGTATAATTGTTCTTGTCATTAGATTATAATGAGTAGTTAATTAGATTAAAACAAACCAACCTTCAAACCCGAGATTTACTTGCTTTCATAAAATATAAAAACACAAAAATAATCTTCCTTCAACCCTTAGACCTTAGTGAACATTCGATCCGGCCTTCGTGCTATTCCCTAAGAGAACGATAACAACCCCCGAGTCTTGCCTATACTACACTGCAACGACTAGGGTACACTGCCTAGGGGATTGTAAAACTTCCTGTGAAGTCTTCGCAACCCTCACATCAAGTTTTTAGTGCCGTTTCCGGGGATTACCATAGGTTTCGGATTCAATCTAGCATAGGTCTACTCACAAGATTCCTATCAAGTGAGATTTAATTTCGTGTCAATTAGCTTTCTCGTAGTCTATCTCTTCTTTGTGTATTTGTTCATAAAAATGTCATTCCTCACCATGTTGGATGAAATCACACTTGAGCCATTAACGGAAGAACAATTTGAGTGCTTTATAGAATAATACCATGAAAATTATCCGGAAGATTTTAAAAGCGACTTCGAGAATCTTGAGGAAATATATAAAATGATGAATGGTGGAGTATAATATCCTCGCACACACAGTACCTCACCTAGTGAAACCTATATACCATATAAGCCTTCACCTAGGTTAGATCTCTTTGAACAACCTCCGTGTTTAGGATCAACTTTTGTTAGTGAGGCCCTTTGGAAAAGTGACCAAATGCATCAAACTTTTGAGAAGTGCTCCTTAGCAATGACCCATAAGTTAGATGACATGATAGAATTGCCTAAGTCACAATCTAAGAAAACATATAAGGAGGAATTAGAATGTGAGACAGTTATGGTGAAGATACCTAAATGCATGTCATGGTTAGATGCATGTGATGAGCCTAAGGTGGATAATATAAGCCCGCAAAGTACCCCATACGTCCTCCTATCATTTGAGGTATACACACCGCCCGTGACTTACCCGAAAGAAGTAGATGAAACTATAGGAATCCCAATGGAGGTAGAACGTTTGGACCATACGAGACTAGAAGATTTAGGCTTGAATACTTGTAGTCATGACCTATTTCTTAATTCTAGGGAAATTCCTAGTGTTGATGAGCCTGAGCCTCATCTTTTACCTACATTTTCACCCTTAGGTGTAAATCTAGGAGAAAAAAGAGGAACTGACCACCCATCAACCCATATAGTCTGGGTAATTTTAGGATGAAGGTTGTAAAACTGTTGACCATTCATACACCACCTTTACCCCACGTGGCACACTTCCATCAAAATGGTGTGTATCACTACTATCACCCATACTTGACCTTAAGTGTAGGGGAGACCCACCTTTTACGCGTCAAATTTGCGTAGAGTCAGGCTCGTGAGTCGAACAAAAACAAGCGCTTATTGGGGGGCAACCCAATCTATTATTTTATTACATATTAGGTGTGTCTTGTGTGTCTTGTGTGTTTGTTTTAAGTCATATGATTGTGTTAACTATTTTTGTGGTTTTTACAGTAAATTTTGCAAGAAATAACTAATGGGAACTTGCGTGCAGGAATTTTTGAAGAAAAGAAAAAAATTCTTCTTTACAGACCTTGGAGACGGCGTCAAGATTAATCCGAACGGCGTCGCGCTATAGGAAAATTCGATTTTTAATTAATTTTGAGAAATTAATCTTATATAATTTTTGGAATTTGTAATTTTCCTAAAAACTTGCAGAAAACTACGATTACGTTAACACATTCATCTTATCTTTATTGCTTTCATAGGGTCTAAACGTAGTTAATGAGGTTGTATTTATCATTCACCTATGGATTTTACGCTTGGTGTAGTTGTCTTTGTCTTTGATTTACAGGTTATATTTGATGAGAAGAAGCTTGGAAGTTCTTAGAAAGTTTCCATTGGACGATTCTTGGAGGACGATTTAACCAGTTATCTCATGTTTCTTCTCCATTATTGAATAAACGAGGGGAGTACTAGTTTCTTTTACTTGTTTTCTTTTCCCTTTATTCGTTTTTATGGGTACTTTTAAGAACATTGGGGACAATGTTCAACTTAAGTGTAGGGGGAAAATAAGCCTTAGAAGCTATTCCTTTAATTGCCATGTGCTTGTTCTTCAAAATGATGTGTAATATATCGAAACATAGCATAAAAAGGTAATTTTGACCAAAATTTAAATTTTTTTATGACACATACTGACAAAAACCGAGTATTAATAGCGTCTCATGGATAGGAATGTGTATGACTAGCACAAAAACCCTCAGAATTCCACCCCAAAAATGTGAGGTTCACCTTTAGATCTATAGGAATTCAGGTATCCATTATTGATACCCAAGATAGTTATACCTTTAGCTTTCTCGAGTTAAGGTTTGAATGCAGTCATATGTGTCTATTCTGTCGTTACGGATGTGCACGTATGGTCTTTGTCGCCTTTTCTGGAGCATTGGTATTGGTAGTAAATTATATGAGTGTACCGGTAGTATATTAATTTCTAGAACTTGTTTTTGTGATGCATCCCGAGATTGCATAGTAAGTATTAGGATTTGCTAGATAAGAGGCACTAAGATTGACCCATGTTTTAAACCTGTAATTGTTATGATGGTCACACCGATCATATAGCTATCCCACACCCTTGCCATGCACTCATTTTTAGTGCAGGATACCCCTAGTACAACCCTCCGAGCCTATCTTTTTTCATGGTTCTCGTAATTTTCTGGTTAAGACGGACTATTAATGAAGAGCATTGTCAACCTTTAAACCAATCGTTACACCCAAATCACCTTAGCCTACCTTATATGTACTCACTTTTAGTACATTATTGTTTTAATCCAAGTTAATTATTGAGTACACAATTGCTAAGTCCTTATCCTTGTAAATACTGTTTTGGGACGATTAGGATTCATGGTAGTATTCATCTTATGAAGAATTAGGGAAGAAGTAATTTATTACCCCCAATAGAGCTCAATAAGCTCTATGTTATTTTGATCCACCTCAAATCTGTCATTAGTTAGATTGTAATTATCGAGTATGTAAAGTTCAAGTGTAGGGGTGTATCTATAAACCCCCATGATGTATTATATGTTTAAGTAATGGCAGTGCAAAATTGTACGAAAAAATGTATATAAAAAAATTTGTATATAAAAAAAAGAGAGTGAAAAAATGTACGGGCTGCCATTTGCTTATGTTTGTATTAGAGTCAAGAAAAGAAAAAGAAAGAGATTGATGTAAAGTTGTGTAGAGTTTGTATATTTTGTTCGAGTCTTTGGCTTAGCAACCAAATCAACATGTATTCATATAAATGATTAGCTAACCCTTTCACCCCAAATTCACCCAAAAGTCACTCCCCAAATGTATCCCATCCGTTTCCATTTCCATTTATTGTTGTCTTACACCTACACCCTACAACCCTTTAAAAGACCTCTTTGACAGTAATGAATAATACTTGCGCCTAGCGGTGAAGGTTTGATCCTTTACCAAGCCTATGGTAATTTATATGCTATGACAGGTAATGAGTGTTAATTTTCCATTTTCCCATACTTGTTATAATTTATTATACAACCGACAGAAAGAGAGAATCCCAAACACTTATGTGAGGTGCTAGTATATACTTTTCGTGCTTTTAATTATGAGGTTTAGAAGGTTGTGTCATAAACTGCTTTTAAAGAGTAGGTTAAATGCCCTCGATATTGCTATTGTCTAGGTAGAAAAGCCCATTTGCTTGAGGACAAGCAAATCCCAAGTGTAGAGGTATCTGATGATGTGTCATTTTATACACTATTTCGGGGTCATTTAACCCTCTAAATCATGCAAATATGCCCAGATTATGTGCTTAATCGTTTGTTTTCAAGTTTTTAGCACTTGGATGTCATTTGGAGGAAATACACATGACTTAGGCTCATTTGGAGAAGAAACGGACATGACTACGACTCTACATCAAATCCTTGAAGAAGTTGTGCATACAGAGTATGGAGACGGCGTTGTGAGTTTTAAGCGACGGCGTCAGAGATCTGGTGACGGCGTCAAAATGTGGCCGACCTAAAGAAACCCTAGAAGATTTTATGTCACAAGATTGAGAAGATCATTTCACTTGCAAGCAAAGTACCAGATATTGTTTTGGTCATAACTCCTTCATACGAACCCGGATTTCTACGATTCAATAGCCCACGCGATCACAACAAGAAAATCTACAACTTCACAAAAAATGACGCTACGATGGCGTCGGGGTTTTTGATGACGGCGTCGGGATTTCCGACCTAGGGTTTTCATATAAATATAGCCTCATAACTTCATTTTTATCAAGCTCCCAACCCTAAGTCTAATTCTAGGGTTTGGGTAGGTGTTTTTTCAGCAACTTAGAAGGTCTAATTCAATCCATAAACATCTTGTAATGGTTTGATTATCACTTATATTTTAATTCATGTCTTCAATTCCTTTTGTTGATTTTGACTTCTCTTGTCTAAGTATGCTTGGCTAATTCATTTAGTATTTATTTGGAAATGCATGAAACTTGTCATTAGTTGATTAGATTTTGTTGTTTGTGACAGATTCAATGAGTATAATTGATTATAGTTTATAATTCTTGTTTCCTATTGCTTCTTGTTGATGGATGTGTACGCTAGGCTCTAGAAAACCAACTTTTGTTTGTATCGCTGTTAATATGTCTAGGGAAACGTGATTGTGTAGATGGGATACAATGGGTAATAGTCTTCTTACTACCTTACCCTTTATTTGGTTGATCCCTCTTAAGATATTTCACATGCATTTAATATACTCTTAGGGGCCTTGTAATAGTCTTCATACTACCTTACTTGTGCGTTGCCCTAACGTAATATTACATAGACGGCGGGTTCGTGTAATCCGTTCATGAATTAGGAAATACTTACACATTACATCTCAAGTGTGACAAAGCAATAGGTATAATTGGATAGCTAGCAAGGAGTAGTGCATCCCAAGTGAATACGCTTCATTGTATATGTGTTATTTAGTTTATTAGTTTAATTAGCTTAAAACCAAACCCATCTAAAACCAGAATTTACTTGTTTTCTTAAAATATAAAAACACAAAAAGAATCTTCCTTCAACCCCTAGACCTTAGTGAACATTCGATCCGGCCTTCACAGTACTATTCCCTCAGAGAACGATAACAACCCCCGAGCCTTGCCTATACTACACTAAAACGGTTAGGTACACTGCCTAGGGAGTTGTAAAACTTCGTGTAGAAGTCCTACGACTACCGCATCAAGTTTTTGGCTCCGCTGCCAGGGAATAGCGTAGGTTTCGTATTCAATCTAGCTTAGGTCTACTCACAAGATTCCTATCAAGTGAGATTTAATTTCTTGTCAAGTAGCTTTCTTTTAGTCTATCTCTTCTTTGTTCCTTTTGTTCGTAACCAAACCTACTCTTCGTTGACCATCATGGGAGACAAAAATTCAAACCGACCCCGTACCTTAGGAGATTACTCCCGACCTAGCCACGAGGGCTACCGAAATGCCATTGAGCTTCCCGAAGGAGCTAAGGTGTCCCCCTGCGATCCGACACCATCCGGTTGGTGCAAAACGGATGTGCATTCTATGGACTTATGTCTGAAGACCCGATCCAACATCTTAAGGACTCTATCATGATTGTACGATTCCATTGACTTCTTTGGTGCTACAAGAAATACATCTTTTGCGGTCTATTCTGCTTTGCTCTTGTGACCGAGCCATCAGTTGCTTGATCGTCTGCCGCTGGATCCATTCAATTTGGATGATTCCCACTCATTTAATAGCAAGTCTTCCCACCAGGAAGACTGCTAAACTTGAAAAGATATCTTGTTGTCAAAAACATCAAGGTGAATCTCTTTGTGATGCTGAACTCGTTTCAAGACTTACTCTAATATGTCCATCGTCATGGTATTTATCTATGGCTTCACAGTTCAAATCTTTATGATCATGTCGACTACAACCACCCAGATGGCATTGGATATGCAGCAGGCGGGAGACTTAGGAAAATAGGCCGGAGAATGCATGGAAAAACAATCAAGGATTTAGCCAAATATGAAGAAGAACGAGTGGAACGAACCAGAAAGTCCCGTAGGGGGGGGGGGGGGGGGGGGTGGGGGGTGGGGGGGAGGGGGGGGGGGGGGGGGGGGGGTCTACATAGAGGCCATTTTGGGGTACAAAATAAACAGGAGTTAAAAAGTATGGTGTCAAGTAGATATTTTCATGAGGAATGAAGTGCTATTGGAGTATAGTAGGATTCACGGTTTCCAAAAAGGCATTATAGGAGAATTAGGAGGACGAATATATGAGTTGTAATTGATCAACATGATGATCAAGTTAGGAAATTGGAGGAAGATATAAGAAAAACAAAAGACATATTTATGTGTCTTGCGGATAGTTTAATAGCAACCTTGAAGGTAAAAATAGAGGCACAAAGGAGTTCATCCCACAAAATAAGAAGATTACTAGATTTCCTACTCACCACCTACTGTACCCTGAAACATCAAAACCTACATGGGTGCCATAGGGTCTCGGATGAATTCTAAGGAGTGAACCCACCTATTTATAGAATCCCACTCAGCAAACACCTAAATTCTAACCTCAAAATACACAATACTTTATTCATTTAAGGAAATAGCTTGAGTACAAAATATGAGGATGAAGTCGAGATAAAGATGATGGGAATCGGAATGGATAAAGAGTCGTTGGAGCATAATCTTTATAAGAATGACATAACCTCAAGTATTTTGGTTTTTTTTTCCAAAATTAAACTTTTCTCTAACTTCAAATCCACCCATCAAACCAAAGGATTCGAGTAGTTTTAGGACGAAGGTAGTAGAACCCTTGAGCATTCACACACTACCTTCAACCCTTGTGGCATACTTCCATCAAAATGGTGTGTATCGCTACTATCACCCACACTTAACCTTAAGTGTAGGGTAGACCCACCTTATACACGTCAAATAAGCGTAAAGTCAGGCTCGTGACTCGAACAAAAACAAGCGCTTGTTAGGAGGCAACCTAATCTTTTATTTCTTGCATATTAGGTGTGTCTTGTGTGTTTTGTGTGTCTTGTGTATCTTGTGTGTTTGTTTCGAGTCATATGATTGTATTGTCAAATCTCAGGTTTTATGTAGTATTTGGTACAGGAAATAACTTAGAAGATTGCGTACAGAAAATTTTTCATCAAAAACAAAAAGTGATTTTTCACAGAGTGTGAAGATGGCGTCAAAGATTGTACGCAACACCGTCAGCTCGACCTCTGTGACGACGTCAAGATATTCCTGACGGCGTCATGAGGCCAGCTACTAGAAAATTTGAAATTTTTAAGTATTTTTGAAAATATAACTTGTGTAACATCTAAAATATGTAATTCTTTTGTAAATCTGCAAAAACCTATGATTATGACATTACTCTCATCCTATCTTTATTGCTTTCATAGAGTCTAAAATTAGTTAATGAGGTTGTATTTATCATTCACCCGTGGATTTTACGCTTGGTGTAGTTGACTTTGTCTTTAATTACAGGTTATATTTGATTAGACAATTCTTGGAGAACGATTTAACCAGTTATCGCATGTTTCTTCTCCATTATTGAGCAAACCAGGGGAGTACTAGTTTCTTTTCCTTGTTTTCTTTTCCTTTTAATTTGTTTTTACGGGTACTTCTATAAAACATTAAGGACAATGTTCAACTTAAGTGTAGAGGGAAATAAGCCTTAGAAACTATTCTTTCATTTGCCATTTGCTTGTTCCTTAAAATGAGAGGTAATATATCAAAACATAGCATAAAAAGGTAATTTTGACCCAAATTAAAAAAAAATTATGACACATACCGACAAAAACCGAGTATTATTAGCGTCTCATAGATAGGAATGTATATGACTAGCACAAAAAACCTCCTCAGAATTCCACACAAAAAATGTTAGGTTCGCCTTTAGATCTATAGGAATTCGGGTATCTAATATTGATACCCAAGATAGTTTATACCTTTAGCTTTCTCGAGTTAAGGAGTGAGCAATCATGTGTATCTATTCTGTCGTTACAGATGTGTATATGTGGTTTTGTTGTCTTTTCTGGAGCATTGAGATCGGTTTAAATTATATGAGTGTACCGGTATTATATTAAATTCTAGAACTTGTTTTTGTGATGCATCCCGAGACCGCATAGTAAGTATTAGGATTTGCTTGATAAGAGGCACTAGGATTAACCCATGTTTTAAACCTGTAATTTTTTATGTGGTACACGATCAATAACTATCTCGCCACTCTTTCCATGCACTTCATTTTTAGTGGGTACCCCTGTTAAAAACCTATAAGCTATCCTTTTTCACGGTTTCTCGTAATTTTTTTGGTTATGCCTGACTTATTAATGAAGAGCATTGTCACCCTTAAACCAATTGTTACAACCCAAATCGCCTTAGCATACCTTGTATGTACTCACTTTTAGTACATTATTGTTTAACCCAGTTAATTATTTGAGTACACGGTTGCTAAGTCCTTTTATCCTTGTAAATACTGTTTTGGGACGATTGGAGGATTCATGGTAGTATTATTTCGCGGATGAATGGGGAAGATAAAGTTAAGTCAATACCTCATATGTTTGTCAATGATATAAATGTTTTATGTTGATCCACTCAATACGGGTTCCCATTGAATTCTTCGCGAGCTAAATATTCCCGAGACTTTAACCACACGCATCAAGTGTAGGGTACGTGTTATAAACCCCAAGTTATGGTGTATTATGTTATTAAAAAAAGAGAAAAATAGAAAAGAAAAGAAAGAGATTGATGTAGAGTTGTGTAGCGTTTGTATATCTTCGTTCGAGTCTTGGCATAGCAACCAACTAGCGTGTATTCTTCTAAATAATTATCTAACCCTGCCCACCTCCAAATTTACCCAAAGCCTCCATATGTATCCCACTCTGTTTACGTTTCCATTATATGTTATCTTACACTACACCCCAAACCCTTTAAAAAGACCTCTTAGTAGTAATGAATAATGCTTACGCCCTAAGTGATGGGAGGTTTGATCCTTTAACAAGCATAGCGGTAATTTTTAGCATATGACAGGTAATGAGTGTTGATTTTACTTTTCCCCTATTAGGTTATATATTTATTATAAAAAACGAGTGAAAGAGAGAATCCCAAACCGATTTGTGAGGTTATAGTATATGCTTTCTGTGCTTGAATTACGCGAATCAAGAAGGATGTGTTGTAAAATAATTTTCTAAGAGTAGGTTAATTGAAACATAATATACTATCTGTCTAGGTAAAAAGCCCATATGCTTTGAGGACAAGAAAATCCCATGTGTAGGGGTATTTGATGAGGTGTATTTTATACACTTTTTCGGCGGTCATTTAATCCTACTTATTCATGCTTGATGCTAAATAGGTACTTAATCATTCCTTTTTAGGTATTTAGCATTTGGAAGGCATTTGGAGGAAATACACGTGACTTGGGCTCATTTGGAGAAGAAACGGACAAGACTACGGACCTACACCAAAATCTCTTAAAGATTATGCTTACAAGTACAAGTGCTTTAAAGCTATTTAGAAAATTTGAAAGTAAATTGCTTAAAATCAGGAAATTACAAAGTAAAAGTTTAAAAACTAAAAACTAACAACTGAAAAATGATGTCCAGGGCTGCTATTTATAGAGGAGAGGTGAAGGGAGGGAAAGATTTCTAGAGGATTCCTTTAAATCCTGGCCCTTGATCTCTTGAAGTCGAATTGTGGCCGTTTGATCAATTTAGTGAGGTGTTCGGACCAATAATTGGATGCCACGTGTTTGTTGTTGATTGGTGAAGGTGTATGAACGATTTTTATTGTTTAAAAAAGGAGCGGGGGTGGGTAATTTGCGATTTGGGTTTGTGGGAAATTTGGCGGGAAATGCTGTTATAGGCTGTTAGGGAGTTGCGAATTAAGCGGCTTATTGTTTGAAAGTTTGAGAATTTGACAGAACTCGTCCTTGTCTTTGCTTCCGCCCAAATGTAGTGTAAGAACAGTTTGGAGAATGGCAATTCCAGTCCTTGTTCTTTCTTTCTTCCTTTTCTTCTTTAATAAATCCACTTTTCACAATTGGCAAATTAAGTCCTTGAATCTTATAACTCTAAATGAGCTTTTAAACTTTGAAGGCTTGTCACTTTTAGTCCTTGGCTTCATTTTGCTCTTCATTTCTTTTATTTCTGTGTTGGGTTGATCCGGCTGTGATCTCTGGCTGAATTCTCACTCTTGCTCTTGACTCTTTGTCTTTTTCCCGTTTCTTGTTGATTTTTGATCGTTTTTGCTTCTTTTTGTCTTTTCAATCCTTTCCTGCACAATTGGACACAAAAGCACACATTTTCTATTCTTTTGGCATTTAATTGGCTTTTATTTGGCAAAATCCCGGGTAAATTAGTATACAATTAAGCAAATATCAATGACCTAGGAAATACTTACACATTACATCTCAAGTGTGACAAAGCAATAGGTAGAATTGGATAGCTAGCAAGGAGTAGTGCATCCCAAGTGAATACGCTTCGTTGTATAATTGTTCTTGCCATTAGATTAGAATTAGTAGTTAATTAGATTAAAACAAACCAACCTACAAACCCGAGATTTACTTGCTTTCATAAAATATAAAAACACAAAAATACTCTTCCTTCAACCCTTAGACCTTAGTGAACATTCGATTCTTCCTTCTTATTATTCCCCTAGAGAATGATAACAACCCCCCGAGTCTTGCCTATACTACACTGCAACGAGTAGGTACACTGCCTAGGGGATTGTAAAACTTCTTGTTTATGTGCTCATGCCACAACGGGCATGTTTATGTGTCTTGTACAAGCATATGGTAGTTATCTAGATTATGTCTGTGCAAAATTGAGTAAACTCGCAAATATAAAACCTTATCTGAGTGACTTGTGTGAATAAAAACAAACACATCTCCTATGTGAGGTGCTTTATTATGTGTCTTTGCCTAGAAAGTTATAAAACCAGTAAACTCTTGTATAACGATAATTTCTCCACGTGCACGATAAATGAATCTTGTTTTCTCGCTTTAATTGCTTGAGGGCAAGCAATAGCTAAGTGTGGAGGGATTTGATAATGCCTTAATTATACATATTTTCGGCGGCGTTATTTATATATTTTTTATCATTTCACGTGAAATTTTGATACTTAATTGCATGAAATGTGTGCAAGTTCACTTGAAGATAGTCTAAGATCAAAAAGATCCAAGATGCAACTGTTTATACCTTACGAAAGACTAGCTAGAAGATTACAGAGAATAAAGACCAAAAATATGACCAAGTACGCCGCACTTCTCCCCAAGTATGCCGTACTTCAGTCCAAAATAAATGAAGAGCAGTTAATACAAGAAGTATGCCGCAATTTTATATAAGTACGCAGCACTTCATCTCAGCATTAATGATTTGGAACCGACACAGGGTAAAGTATGTCGTACTTATTATTAAGTACGCCATACTTCACCCCTTTCATGGCCTATAAATAGAGACGAAATTTGGCCATTTGGAGATGTCTCTTACAACTTGAAAAACACACACTTCTCATCTGATCTCCAATGATACTCTAATCATTCCTTGGTGTTTTAAGTTCGAGACCACGACGTGACGAACATCAAGAAGACGGTTTAGTAAGTACTTAGTAGAATACGGTTTAGTAAGATTCGATACTTGTAAACGGGTTGTATTGTGATCCATTTCATATCGGAATCTCGTATGTTTCTCATCTAGCTATTTAACTTTGTTATTATGAACTCTGTAGCCATGAGACGCTAAACCTCTTATGACCACTCGGTGATGTTATTATAATAAATAAGCACTTAGTATTACTACGATCTTGTTAATCTTAAGCTTACATTGAAATCCTATCGTGTCTAATCTTATCAACTTTGTTCATCAAGTTTGATTGTATACGCATAATGGTATAGGTCGAAAGACCCGTTGTGTACTATATAGTTTTAAAGATTTGTCTACGATCTTTATCGTTTGGTTGGAGAAATCCGCTTACGTTATTTGATAAACAAAATAGATTTGATATAATAGTAACTCGATTATTTAC
>BQNB010076333.1:747-31186 GCA_026074375.1 Tanacetum coccineum | reverse complement strand
ATTGCTGTTTTTACACTTGTTTATATATTTTATATTTTAACATATATTATATATATTTAGTGTAATCTCAACCGATCAACTACCCTCACTTTAAAAAAATTACAAAATTCCCCCTCTCCCACTAACGGCTGTTAAGTAACGACCGTTATTTTTTTTAACAACTTACGAAAATAGTCCTTGGGGTCGGTCGTTACTTAACGAACGTTAAGTAACAACCGTCCTCAGTTTAAAAAAATTACGAAATTCCCCCTCTCCCACTAACGGCTGTTAAGTAACGATTGTTAGTTTTTTTTAACAACTTACAAAAATAGTCCTTGGGGTCGGTCGTTACTTAACGAACGTTAAGTAACGACCGTCCTCACTTCAAAAAAATTACAAAATTCCCCCTCTCCCACTAACAGCTGTTAAGTAACGACCGTTAGTTTTTTTGAAATTTTTTACAAAAATAGAACATTAAGTAACGACCGTTTGTTCTTTGCGCCCGTGGCGAAGCGCGGGTAACCCAACTCGTTGCATCTAAATCTAAATTTCAGTGAACAAAACGAAAAACCATTAAATATGAATATATGATTTTTAACATAGCATCTCTAATCAAATATTTTTGTAAACAATGTATAGACTATCATTTGTTTATATTTTGATAAGTTGCAACTATGAACCTCATATACATGATCATTTCATTTTAAAAACAAAACTTTTATAGCTTACATCATTGAGTATATGTTTTCCACACAACCTTAGTACAATATTAAGATTTTTGAGAAGAATTATATATGGTTAATAGCACAAAACAAATTTATATACTGTAAACTCTTTCTTACCTTGATATTTACTTACAGTAGTAAAAAACAACAAATTATTGACATCTTCACATACATTTCATATCTATTCTCATTTTTTATTCATCTATCTTTAAATTTCACCACCTTAAACTACTAAAAAAAACATACACAAATCAAACTCCAAATTACTAAGTATATATTCAACAAATATTAACTCACTAACTAACAAAACCAAAAACATTAAACATAGAGCGTACAAACCTTGTGTAGTAATCAACAACAGAATAAAAAATACCCATTAGAATACATGTGAAGCAATATTTTGTATATATACACAAAACTCTATTCCTCAACTATAGGGGAATAGAAACATTCACCCTTGCAAAAATCATGAATCGTTAGCCGGGCGGTCGACCACCTTGTAGCTTGTAATCGGTCTAGGCGGGATTAATCAGATTGACATTTCTGGCAAAATTTGGATATTTTCGGCAAGTTTTAGGTATTATTGGCAAGATTTTTTTTTTTAAAACTTGTAATAGATTTACAGTTACTATAGGTGATCAAAACAAGTTTACAATGAGTTTAGGTACTTCCGGCAAGATTAGAAAGTTTCCGAAAAGTTTGACCACCGTTGATCGTCGTTGACCATGGTTGACCTATTTGTTTTCCCAATTACATAAATCGGCAAGGTCCATTCTATTTAAATATTTTAATACAATAAGATTAAAAGTGAAATAAGAAAAAAAAAATCAGAAATAATAAAATAAAATAAAAGTTAAAGTAGAAATAAACAAAAAAAATGGTAAAAAAAGACATTAATTGACGGTTGAAAGACACCATCTCCACAATCTAGTCAGTAAGAGGTTATGCCTCTTACTGCCTCTTAATGGCCAGTAAAAAGCAAACGCTCTTAACAGTGTTTGGATCTTACTGCCTCTGAAAGACATGAAAAAAACAAACAGTCTTAATGACTTAAATGTCTGACCGCGTCTGAATGAGTCAGATTAAGATGCTGTTAAGAGGTATTTCTGAAAAAACAAACACCACCTAACTAACAAAACTAAAAACATTAAACATAGAGCGTACAAACCTTGTGTAGTAATCAACAACAGAATAAAAAATACCCATTAGAATACATGTGAAGCAAGAATGAAGACCATCATGGATATTAAGAATAACTTTGTGATATAAAATCGTATAAACAAATAAAAAACAAATCTGGAAAGATATTAAAGAATGCATGCGAAGAAAATTACACAAAAATTATTCATCTTCATATCTACCATCTCGTCTTTCCTCAAGAACAACCTTTTAGAACAAAAAAAAGAAAAAGAAATCATAAACAAAGAACATAAATAGTAATCATCATATGAATCATGCGGAGAACTCACTAATGTATAGTTATTGATCTTATGATCTGAAAAACGTCTCGAGATTTAACCCATGTTTTACCAAATTTTAGATCTCCTGTAAGTTTGAGTTCAGAGAAAGAAGAGTGGGTAGGGATGGATGAGTGAATAAAGGTAATGAGAGAGTGAATAATGTGTTGAATTGATGAATATTTGTATATATACACAAAACTCTATTCCTCAACTATAGGGGAATAGTGTTATGTTAGTAATGTTATAAAGTCATATCACACATAATAGTAAGGTTGTAAAAATCATGAATCGTTAGTCGGGCGGTCGATCATTTTGTAGCTTGTAATCGGTTTAGACGGGATTAATCGGATTGGCATTTCTGGCAAAATTTGAGTATTTTCGGCAAGTTTTAGGTATTATTTGCAAGATTTTTTGGTTAATAACACTAACTGGTAATAGAGATTACAGTTACTATAGGTGTTCAAAACAAGTTATACGATGTGAGTTAGGTTACTTCCGACCAGATTAGAAAAAATAAAGGTTTCGAAAAGTTTGGACACCCGTTTTGATCGTCAGTTTTTGCATGGATTGACCTATGTGGTTTTCCAATACATAAATCGGCAAGTGGTGACCTTGTAGCGGGATTAATCTGGCCTTGTAGAAATAATTTTTTTTTGCAACCTTACATTATTAATTGTAATACATAGTTCTTTCTTTTCTATTCGTCACCATAATTTTTTAGCAGTAAATTCCGATGAAGATATTTCTCCCAAACTAAATATAGCATAAACCATTTATTCAACCCTGGAACAATTAGTTAACTAATACTCGTCGTAGCAACATGGGATTACCTGACTAATATAATATAAATAATATAAAGCACGTACTTTCTATATCATCGCCTAAATATCTAATAAAGTGAAAATAATAAAAAGAGAAGGCATCACGTACTTTCTATAACCGTTGATGAAGGGTTTACCTCTAAATCTTTAATCTCTCTCTATAAATAGAAGGCATCACACACAACTCAAGGGGTCACATCCTCTCACATAATTAACACATAGTGTTTCACACGGTAAACACGCACTTATATATTTTGTGGAGTGTTACCCAAGCTTAATCATTCCTTTGAGTCCTTACCGCTTAATTCTGAGAAAATCGATACAATCCCTCCCACTCCCCCCCCCCACCACGCCACCCCCCCTAAAACATCTCGCGCTCGCACAGTTTCCATATACGTTAGCGTAAATACGCGTAAGGAGCGTGCGTTAAGCTGATTGCACCATGGATGGTGACTGTTAAAACGATTGTTGCCCACGTAGATGGTTCTCTGGCAGCAAAATGGAAAGTGCAAGGACAGTGATCATAAACTTTATTTATTATGAAATTGTATGTGCATTTTATGAATTCAATATTGCACTAATACACCCACATAATTAGGTGGTCCATGTGTGGCTATCAGTGATGGGTTTGGTTATTATTTCTAGTGATAGTGAGAGATAGTGGTCAAGATGACATTTATGATGAGAGACAGAAAGGCTTTTATGACGACTAAATAGATGGCTGAGGAAAAAAAAAATGCAAGACAAAATGACAATTCTACCCTCATTTGCATTTTCATTTTTTTCTGTTCACCATGAGGGGGTTTCTAACAGGTCAATTGCACGCTCGTTTGTTAATCAAGGGACTATCGTGTTAAATGGTTCCAGAATTTGGATCTGTGTCGTCAATTAAAGAAGTCAATAGACCAAACATACAAGTCATATGCAACTATACATGGGACCATCCGTTGTATATTTGTACTTTAATTAAACATATAGAGGTGTGAAGTCATGAATTGTCATGTACATGCAAAGACGCAATCTTTATCATAAATTTGAAAGAAATAGAGATAAGCGATAATAAATAGTGTAAAGTTGGAAGGTACTTGTACCTCTCATAGATCAAAATTTACAAATACTCTTATTCTGCAACGATCAACAGGAAATACTTAAACATTATGAACTACGGTCTAAAGTTCGAGTCTGGGTCATACAAATGCTTACTTATTTGCTGTTTACTTTTTTTTTAACCACTTCTCACATGTGTGGGTTTTTTTTTTTTATTTTTTTACGTTTTCTTTCTTTTCTCCTTTTTTTTTTTTTATCTTATTTTTTTTGTCTTTGTAATTTTATTTTCTACTTATTTATCTTTTGTTATCTGTTTTGTTGTTTTGTTCTTTTTTAATTCGAGATAGTTTAATTTTTTTTCTTTCATTAATCTATTAATACTTTTTCATAGTATAAGTAACATATTTTTTTCTATTTAATAAAATATTTCTCATATATTTTACTTTTGGGCGGCCTAGTGTGTGATTATTAATGATTTAACGGGCAACATAAAAAAAGTGATTATATTATATGCAAATTCATCTCCACTGGACAATTTCTTGTATATTAACCTTGTTACTACTACAATCAATGTATGGCAGAACCAGCATCTTACAATAGAAAGATAGATAATCAGCAACTATCTAAAAAAACATAATAATGCACTCACATTGTTAGTGATCATTTCGTTCCTAATGCGATGATTCGCGCAGCATGACAACCCCCCTCCCCAGATAGTAAAGCTATAGATAATAAAATTGCTATTTTGTTATCACACATAACCATTCTTCAAAGCTACGTTTTCTCTTAGTTATTTTTACTGTCTTTATGCTTTTGGGGTACTACTAGCATTAAACTCAGTATGTTACACACTATCTGCTTTTGTAGCTCTAGTGAACTTTCTACTTGCTTAAAAGTGATCTTTCGCATTTATACATATACCCTTTATGGTGCGCAATGATAATATGTTATAATTCACCACGCTTCATGTAATGAATTAGTATAAGATATAGAGTATGTATTGATCCTTAACCATCATTTGCTTTTTTTATTTTTGTATTTCATCTATACACATTAATGTGTTTCTCTTTTCCCTTTTTTTTAATTTATTTTATTTGATTTCTTTCCATTATGCTTATTTTGATTCATACTTGTTTTGATTACTGTTTTTTCTTTTTTTTGTTTATTATTTTTTATGTCTAGATATTATTTGTTTAAGTTATTTTTTTTTTGTTTGGATATTTGATGTTATTAGAATGGAGTTTATCCACCTTGTCTTAATATGCATTCTGAAGAAACTTGGTCTTCTCTTTATTCTTTTTTGGTATTGTCTTTCCCGCATCGTGTGCTGTCTCTGTGCCTGTGGGGTTTCTTTTCAATGCCTGGTAGATCGTGCTTCTAGGTTCGGATCTGGATTATACCTCCTTCGTTTTCAACCGTATCTTTCCACTGTAAATAAGAATTGTCTTTTGTTAATGAAAGATAATGTGATGACTATTTTTAGTCATAAAATTAATGTGTGGCTGGTGAGTAGTTGTTAATCATTTTATTCACATTTGCGACCCAAATAACTTATAGAAAACGCTTAAGCAGGTGAGGTGGGTCAAAAGATCGAGCCAAAATCCATTCTAAAGCAAAAACCTAAAACTTATTTGTTATAAATAACATTACTTTTTGTAACGAATTCTCATTTTTGTGCAAGGTTTGGAACTTTAGACAGAAAAAGCTGTGTCGTGGTTCTCCGTTTTTTGACAGTTACGTTACCCATAATGTATACTTCCTGATTCCTTCTCTGTTTGCTCACATGATAATTGTATACATGTTCCATCTTATTGTCTTGTGTGTGTTTTGAGAACAATGACTATCTTTTAATAAGAATTTTTAATTAATTGAAAAAAAGAAACAACAAAAATTCTTCTTAAACAGAGCTAGAGATATTTAAGGAAGTGAAAGAATTTAGTGATCACTTGTGATCATGTATACTATTCCCTTCGGCAAATCTGTAGTTTCATCTTGCTTCTTTCACCACTCTTCTCGCAAGCCTTTGGTTGCTCGTCATCCTTAATAATAATATAACAAACATAAAACATTGTCAGTCCATGTTTTCACAGATAATCATATGCAAAACGTATTGCAAGACTTCTACTACTAGGAGTTCTGCAGAATCAGTTCCCTATCTGTCTTATGTTAGTAAGACCACCACAATATTCTGAGTTTTTCTGATTTCATACACTTTACTTTTTTAGCAATGTCAACTTAACTGTGTCTAAAAAAAGAGTGTTTTATGTTAACTGTTAGATAGAACATGCGTCCTTGTGATACTTGACGTGATATTACCGGATTCGATGTCCCCAAATTGTTGCATTTTATGAGTCCATTTTTCATTTTCGTATCGGATCCAGTCAGTATGGTATTAACCCGTCTCGGATCCAGTCCAACTTCATAATTCTGTTAGTTTGACCTAGTTTGACCGTTTAATGTAAGGGTATTTTTGTCTTTCACTTTTCTTACTACATAAGACATGTGGGTCCACAATACACCATCAAAACACAAACAAAAATACCTCTATTCCTTAAGGCTGGATGGAGTGGTGAGTAACTCACCCGGTGAGTTCCCAACTCACGGGCTAGTCTCCAAAACGGAGGAAAAACTCACGTGTGAGTTGGTGCTCCAATGGTGAGCCACTCACCATAGGTGAGTTTCAAATTTTTGTGGGCCTCCTCCATTTTTACCTGTTGCAAGTTTTAAAAAAAAAATTACACTACCCTTTTTTTACTTAGAAATACCCACAACTTCATCATTTCTTAAACACAACTTCCCCATTTTATATACATACTCTCCAACACTTTACTTCTCATTTTTTCACACCACACTCACTATGGCTACGGAACCAAATGATGTTAGACAAACTACCCTCAGGCGCCTACGTCAAGAACTTGTAGCTGATGTGCTAACAATTTGTTGCATGAGTTTAATCGGTACCTCCAGCAATTGCGTACCCGTGCTCCGGAATTGCTGAGGGTGGAAGCGTTGCCTGATGATCCCTTCATCAAGTAATGGCTCGAATATGTAATGGCTTGAATCATGTTTTAGTTTTTTTATTTCGAATCATGTTTTAGTTTTTTTATTTCGAATCATGTTTTAGTTTTTTTATTTCGTACGCTTATGTAACGTTTTTAATTTATGAATAAATGTTTTTTTTTAGTATGTCTTACGTTTTTATTAATTTCGTACATTTACGTTGATATTTACGGTTTGAGTTTATGAATAAAAGTATTTAAATAAAAAAAATGGGTACGAACAGTGAGTTGCAAAGTTACCACTACGGCCGAATGGTGAGTGTGAGTGAGTTGAAGTGAGAGGAGAGAGAAAGCTGTGAGTTACCCTTTGCCACTCCATCCAGCCTAATCACAAACTCAAACTGAATTTTCTCACTCATTTTCCCTCTTTACATTCATGCTCTCTCCCAAAAACATCCAGCCATCCGCTGGCCACCACCACCGCCTGCCACAACCACCGGCTACATTCTCCACTACACCCATCACCATTTACAGCCAGCCACAACACCATCACGTTCACCATCGACGCAACCACACCACCACAGCCGCTCACACACACACCAAGATCCGGCCACCACCAAGATCCAATTACCATGTGAGTGAGTGTTTATTTTGTTCGTGGAGAAGACGAATGGGGTTGAAAATGGTATATTACATAAAAGATTTGGGTTATAAGATTTTAAAGTGTTGTTTAAGATTATGAGGGTTTTATAGTAAGGAAAAAGGCTTTATAAGGGTTTTTTTAATCGCGTGTGTTGTGTGTTTATGGGGTTGTGGTAAGTGGCCGGAATTTGTATGTGAGAAAAATGGGTGTTTGTTTGTTGGTTATAAAAAATGATGTGGGGAGAAGTGAGAAAGAAAATGAGATGTTTGTTGGTGTAGGAGTTGGAGGGTTGGTGTGAGTTTGATGGAGAAAATGATGAAGAGAAAAGGGGTGTTTGAATATTTGATTTAATAAGTGTGATAAAAGATAAAATAGGGGTGTTTAGATATATTTTTAGTTATAAGAACAATAATAAAAATAATTTTAAAAAAATAAAAGGATGAAGGTGGGGGTATTTCGGCCATTTCCCTTTACTTAACGGCTGAATTTAACAGAATTAGGCAAAGTGGACTGAATCCGAAACGGTTAAAACCACGGTGACTGAATCCGATACAGAAATGAAAAAAGGACTGAATCCGTAATACCCAACAAACGACGGAGACCATATATGCAGTTTACTCCCAAAAAAGTTGAAGGTAGTTGTGATATATATCGTCATGATCTATAAAGCTTAAAATGAAAGTATACCTCACTCAAAGAGCATTGGTAACCAAATTTTTGGACGTCTGATTCATTTAGAGCAGAAGAATCGTGTCCTTCATCTTCTTCTATTTCTTCATCATCAGCATCAGGTATAGTCTCAATAAACTGCAATATAAAAAAAAATGCATGACTTAAGAGAAGTATTAAGCAGACGTAACAAGATGAATGGTTCCATTACAGGAGAATACGGGTTCAGATGTGGGTCAAAATAGGTTGATTACTAGTAACAATAAGCTAATGTTGTAAACGGGCTACTTTAGTACATATAGGGTTAGTTGAGGTGACCCACAAACACATCCATGTTCCTTTTTTATTATTAATGTGTTAATTACGATTAAAAGATAACACAGTCTAATTATCTAGCCTCTCAGAATAGAAGTGGAATATATAATGATTTAAATCAAATCAAGTTATTATAGATTGTATAGATCAATAAAAATTATGGGTGGAAAGCGTACTCCTAGTCATTAACTATATTCATTTGTCCCATTGAATCAGTATGAAACTATTAACAGAATGCTCATACCTTTTCAATATCATCTTGTTCCTTTCTACTAAACCCACTAGCAGAAAGTTCCTTATCCAGAAAACCAGAAGCTTTCTTTATTGAAGAAAAACGAGGTTTCACAGCATCTGATTCTGCATCTGAATCCGAATCATCAGCGCCTCCTTCAAAAGACAGGTTGAACCTCTTACTGAAAAACTTGATAATGCATTCAACATCTCGATCAAAGTACCTAACAACATAATATTTAATCAAATCAAAAATTACTTCAATTGACATAAAATAAAAACATAGTCAACCATAGCGGATCTTATAAGTTCTAATTCATACATTTCCGCATTTCGATGAGATACAGACACCATTTGCGGGAAATCGATTATCGTAATTTGCTCATCATCATCTATCTGGAACACAAATAAAAAATGGATGATAATGTTGATTGTGTTCAAAAAAGTTCAGTTTCCAAAGAATGAACTTTAAAATCAGAAACCACATATACGGCTATAAAAGAAGGGATGTTGAAATGTAAACTTGATGCACATACCATAATGTTAAATTCGTTGAAATCGCAGTGAATAAGGCCATGCTCTGCCAAACGGACAATGATTCCTATGATCTTCTCAAATACAGTATCAGTATTTTGTAACTGTTTCACCTGCACACTGAACGAATACGACATTCAAATACAAACCTTCCCCGCAAATTAAGCTATGGAGAAATGCAGAATTGTCCCAACATTAAGATAAAGAAATGAGAAAAAGTTGCATATGATGATTATTCCGAGGGTAAAAAGGAAACCCTTTAAAAATCCATGCCAGAACATGTTTCATTAAACGATACTTCTAGACAAACAATGACTAATAATATGTTAACAATAATGTCTGATTAAATAGAGTGAACGAGTATTGTATCTGTATGAACCATCTTATCAACACAAGTTCACTATTTTAGCTCAATAAAGTGTTTCAAACAACACACAAGTTTGATAATGCGAGAGATAAATAAGTTGGAGAACCTAAAGTGAAATACATATATGAGCATGCTTGGTAGAGCAAATGAAAACTGAAAGACTGGATTATAAAATATTATAAACATTAACAGATCATTTATGAAAATGAAAAGTACACATGTTTAAATGCTTAATGACCAATATTACAAAAAATCCAGACATAATATACTTGATAAAATTCTTCAGATCATTAGCCTTTTGATGGTTGACAAACTTTTTGCATACCAATTTTTCATTTTTATAGAATCATTCATAAATATAATACATATAAGTAACATACCAAAAAATAAAAATATAGCAACACATGTAATTATGTAACGAAATAAAATGACAGACAATAAAAACCAAGAATGAAAGATAAAACTATGTACAACACAGTTTAGAGAAGAAGCAAAAAGAAAAGTGAACGAGAAAAAGGTTAAGAATAAGGGAAACATAAGAAAAATGTAGCATGCGAGTATCTAGTCTCTGCTCAATATAAAAAATGTTTTTGACCAGAAAAAGTAAAAATGCACCAATTATGCAAGACTCGCTCGATGTATACATCATTAAGAGGCAAGTTAACCATTAAGATCAATTCAGATGAAGGTGTGACAGCAAACAGGTCAAGTGCCAAATCTTCAGATTGTTATTACAGGGTACTAGACAAAATTCTAAACTATTAGCTACTTATAGGGGGCTTAATTTCTTGATAAAAACTCTATTTCCTATAGACTGAAAACTACATCTTTAAAGTCATAGGAATATAAAAGCGAGTTTCAGTAACTTGTATTGTAGTTCCATCCTTTACAATTTTCCACGAAAATAAATGTCTCAAGACGCCATTTCCAAAATATGGAATTTGGAGTTTGCCTAAACCACTTGAACCCTCGGCATAGCCAAATATTCTTTGATTATCAACTATTGTTTTAGCATTTCACAATTTAGTCTTTACAAAAGTTTACTACATATTTTTTATTGTGTTTTTAAAGACTCATTCCTCATTCAGAACTTGGTGTTCATGGCTAAGCACATACGTCTATGTAGGTTCTACTCGACATGAGCCATTGTGCACACTCTGGGGAATGAGGAACGCACAAGTGCTTAAGCTAGAATAAAGTTCTGCACAAGTTGAACTTGATGTATAGATTTGGTAGAGCTCAACTATTGCGCAAAATATGGTAAAGTATGATCAAGTTAATGTTGCTGCATCCACATTTCTAAGAAAGCAAACATAGATTTGGGGTAACCCAAATTATTGTTACTAGTACTATGCAATACTTTATCGTGCATATATGACATCAAAATTGTGACGTCTAAAAACAAAATATATGTAGGTGATAATAAGTAACCTTCTAACCAATTCAATAAATATAGAACTGCTGACTTGAAAAAAAAATTGAGCTATTATGGTAAACCCCGACTAAAAATCCTAAGGATGTCGTGAGGTTTGCAGTATGGGCGTTTCACTACAATATCTCAGGTTTTTTCTAAGGTATCCAGTATGGCGGTTTCTATCATAAGAATATGTGTTGCTCCTTCTTGTTGCATATGCCACAATGTTGTACAACTATCAAGGTGTCTATCCAGTAAAAAAAATCAAGATTGTAAGCAACGTTTTGTAACTAGTACTATAGAACATCACTTCAGTGAGTCATCATTCTAAGTGAATTCAAATTGTGTGGACTCCTGTCTTATGCAACAATGTTTTTGGTACGGGAAAGAAAGGTAAGGGACTTCCATTCCTAGCATAAGGGTCTGTTTAGTTGAAAGAAAACACTCCTTTTTCCTATTAAACATTTTCTACAAAACAAGGAAAATATGGATTGCGTTCGAATTAGTTTTTCTCCATTTCCTAATTTAACAAGGAAAATCACAAAACATATTTTGATGTTTTCTTTGTTTCTTTTGTAAACCCAAAACCGCTTCCCTTCTTTGAAATGAAAAACACAAAAGCAACTAAACGCGTTTTCTAGATTTTCAAATCTTCTGCTGAATTAAACATCCCCTCTAAAGTCCTACAAAATTAGAGATAGAAAACTAAGAAAATTTTCCTACAACTAAACGTGACCAAGTGTTTGGGATTGGGGTTTCAATTTCAGAAACAGATATCAAAACCACAAACTTACGCATACTCAAAGCTACTAAGGGGAGTTTCAGAGAATCATTTGCATTTCTATTCCACAATCATAAAACCCATACCCATAGTGATTCCTGGTTAGATACCAAGCACACCCTAAATATTCATTTTAGTTCCATCATCTTTTCCCCCTTCCTCCCTCCTAGCATGTGAAAAGAAAGTAATGCAAGGATTGGTTAAGAGCAAAGGTTGATTAGCAACATGTTCACATCAACTGCTATTAAAACATTCTTCTTTAAAGAAGCTTTTTCATTCTGATCAGTATGGTGACAAACTAGCAAATACTTTGTCGACCAGCCAAGTTCAACCTCTAATTGTAAAGATGTGAGGATCTTCTTGATGTAAGTACTTCTGATACAAACTTAGTTGTAAAAAAGGAGCACCTTTTATGGATCTTATTGCTCACAAAGAGACAAAAGAAGAAGAATATGATCAGATAAGTGTGTAATGTTAATTTCATTTTCAAAATGGTGTAAATGAAGGTTCAACAAGATAGATATAGTTTATAAACCGATAAACCACAAGACTTCCAGAAAAAGATATCTATCATGTACAATGAATTGCATTTACAGCAGAAAGCTTACAGAGGGTAGCCTTGTACAAGTGACATAATCACACAATGGCGATTGCAATCGATAGCATCTGGGACAGGAAAACCATGCTCTTGTAAAGCCTAATCAAGACAGAAAAATTAACACAAATTGAGTCAACTGTGTAACGCATAAAACAAGTTAGAAACAGACAATCTTCTTATACCAGTTGGGTTGACCCGAAAAACTTTTTGTCGCTAAAAGTTTTTATATACTAATGTCCGATACGTGATTACAACAAAAGAGCATATTATTTCAATAGTAATTCCAAATTTTTTTGATAGACATATTTAGCCGGTTTTGTGCATTAAAAGTACACTTTGGGTGGGTGCCTTTCTACCATTTGACCGTTTTGATTTTACCCATTGAACCCGATAGATATAAGACACAGCCCAAAGGCGAATTCTTAAGAATCAGGATTATCAATCTGCAATAATACCTTCATGAAAGCAAATTCTTTTAACGCAGCAAGGCGAGACAGATAGAGCCAACTGAAGCTACTGCGGTGCCTTAAGTAGTCACGCTTGGATTTCACAGCTCTAAAAGAAGTCCTTCTCCTATCTGTGAGTTTCATTGGCCATAACTGTACCATCTTCATTTGCAACCTCAAATATATCTTCAAAACGAGCGGCATGTTAGCACGTTTCCAGTGTTCCGAATCAACAATATGTATAAATCCAAGTGTTAGATTAATATACCAGATTCTTTTCCCACACCGATTTGACGTCCCACAGATGAAAAGATTCCTCGGTTTACCAGAGTCTTTATAGCAAGAAAATCATAACCAAGGTACGTGAGGCGGAAGCCATCATCTACACAGAAAACAGAAGCCCTTTAGACTAAAAACCTAGTAATGATGGATGATCTTAACTGAAAACAGGTGAACTACTCACACTTTGAAGAGTCATGATGCAGCAACTTGTGCTTGAGCAAATTTTTTAACACCTTATAAGTCCCTCCATGTCTATGCAAAACCCACAAAAGCTTAGTTAATAATCACTAGAAACAACATATCAGCAGACAGAGATGTGGTATTGAGAAACGAGGCGAACCTGAGTGAAGCAATACGGTCAATGAGCTCGGCAGGTACAATTTCATGCTGAAAAATAAACAAGGCATAATAAACACTTTCGTAAAGATATATATATATAGAGAGAGCGAGACGAAAAAGGAATTACATTGCGCATTCCCATCTCGACAGCGGTGAGAACCCTGAAATCATCTTTGGAGAGGTACCGCAAAACATTTACATCAAGCTTCATTACTTGTCTCTTCTTTTATTCTTCAATTCAATACCCAAAGCGCATACAGAGTATTGATTAGCTATACGTGACAGAACAGAGCTTCTGCTTATATATATAAGTAAGCAATCCTAAATATATGAAGAGAGTAACTAAAGATTATAAATTGTTGTGTTTTATAATTGGTTAAAGATAAAAGTTAAGCAAAATTATACCTGTGTAAGAGGGAGGAGGTAGTGGCGGGTATCAAGATATAGGGTTACACTGATGATGATGATGATGATAGACCCAAAAATTAAAATGATTAGGGTTTAACTTTGTTTGGTACCAAATAAGAAGCTTAGGGTACTTGTTTTGTTCGTGATTATAACTTGAAGGACTCATTCGGTAATTTAGGGTCAAACTTAAAAAACTTCTTTATGGTGTATTCGGTTTGAACTAGCAGGGTATCCGCGTAATGCGGCGGCGGGTATCCTGTGACTATATTTTGCGGTGAGCAAATGTTATTCGGTTAAATGTTTTTTAACAATAATTGTACAAATGAATGATAATTTAAAATAAAATAACTTTAAGCAATAACAATGCAAAGTATTTTATATCCAAATAAACTAAAGTCCAAACGAAAGAAGGAAATATAAGTAGCATCTTTGAAACATAAGTTAAAATAGACGGGTATCCACTTGTTGCAGCGACGGGTTCCTGTATAATTTAATTTTATGGCGAGGGACTGGGCGAGGTTCAAAGGCCAGAAAAATCTTGAATGACTGAATCTATTGTGTGTGAAGTATGATTAGTTTGTGTTTTAGTTTTTTGATTCTTTCATAAACCATGAGTTTTTTATATTAAGATTTTTTAACTGAAATTTTAATGTATATCAATAGCATTTTTTCAGTTTTATATGTTACAAATATTGATATGGTGGTTACACAGTTTTCTCATTAAATCACTTATTTATCATTAATATAACCGTTACAAGTTTTGAGTTTACATGATGATAAATGGGATGTTACAAAATGGTTATAATAAGCAATGAAAGCATTAGTTTGTGTTGTAGCTTTTTGATTCTTTTATAAACCATGAGTTTTTTTACATTAATATCTTTTAACTGATATTTTAATGTATATCAATAATATTTTTTCAGTTTTATATGTTACATATATTAAGTAATGTTTTTTGTCTTAATTTTTTTAAAACTTCTCTTATCGAAACTCTAATACATTATAAGTATTAAAAATATCCATTACACGATATTTGAGGTTACATGATGATAAATGAGATGCTACAAAAGGGATTATAATAAGCAATCACAAATATAAAAGATGATAATAAAAAGTTTAATAAATACATATGCCAAACTTTTTAATACGTTAGATACCTAGTTTGCAAAAGCATTAATCATAAATGTTCTAAAACCAAAAAAACAATTACGTGATCCCAAATCAAGTGATTCGCATATACACAATATAATTTGCATTTTTCTTGACTATGACCGCCTCGTGAACGACTCGTGAGACCATTAAGCATTCTCACTCGACACAAAACCAGCAAGCTTCCTTCTCTTTATCGTCCCTACGACTTGGGGACATTGAAATAAGTTATACAAATCATACCAAAGAAAGGATAATGCAATAAATAATAAGATTTTTCTATGGTGTTCTATGCTACAAACGACTACACAACACTTTCACGTATCATCTCCTCATTACCAAGATTATTCGATCCGACTCGAATCCACCTCGAGTCCGACTCATTAAACCAAGAAAAAATATCTGACCAAATTGGTACGATTTCCACCCCCGCCATCAACATCTTGATATACCCCGTGAGCATCACTAACCACTTATCAATACCTGCACTAATCACTTATCGATACCTGCAAGAATAACATTAATAATCTACTGAACAACCTAAAATTTTAAAATAGGTTAGCAAGATCTAACACCTCGTTTCTTTCTCAGGCAACCACAAATCAATTTGTATGTCGTTGTCCATAAACGTCATCACGTGTAATATTAGTTAAAGAAAAATGAAAACTTAAAGAAGGAACAAGAAACTAACCGTAGTGGTTTCAGTGTATTGTGGCGGGGGAGGATGAGGTTGTGGCGGCCGAAGAGGATGTGATGGTGTATTTGAGAAGATGTTTTATTATTTTATTTTATTTTGATTTTATATCATTGTTATTATGGGATGTTACAATGTTAGCTTTTACAATAAGTTGTAACAATGACAGCGGTTACAATTTGACTGCATTGATGACAAATATCAATGTTAGCAGTTACAAGTTGACTGTATTGAAAAATGTATATGGTGAACAACATTGACTAATGGTTTGTTACTTTCCTATTAAGGAAATGTTTTTTACTTATTTTTTTAAGATTTCTTTATTTAGAAATACGCTAAATGCTTTATAAAGTAGTAGAGATTATTCGGGTTTTATAAGGTGGGTATTTTAAAAAAAAATTGAAAACTAGCTGTTATGTAATGTTATGGGTTGTTTTTGAAAAAAAAAATTAAAAATTCACACCAACGCGCGTTGTTGGATTAACTATCCGGCTAACGCCGTTGTTGGCTCAACGTGGGTGATACTTTAGCTTTATAGTATATATAATAAATACTTAATATATATTTAATATAGTATATATAATAAATACTTAATATATATTTAATATATAACTAATAGCCAAAATATCAAATAATAAGAAGAGTAAGTATTCCGTAAGGTTTTTAAGAAAATTACTTTTAACCAAAGTAAAATCTAAAACCTCCCGGGTCGTGGTCCCAACAAGGCGTGAATTAAAAATCGTGCTTAAGTTTGTGATCGCGTGATTGAATGATCGAAAATTTGATTTTTGGGTTTAGATTCCATTTCTACTAAAAAAATGCAAAAACAGATAAAAGCAAGCTAAAAACTAAAGCAATTAAGATTTAAGCACGAAAACGATAACGGAAATCTAAAACCGAGCCTTAAAAACCTAAATTCTTAACCCTAAAAATGCAAATTTAATTTTTAAAAGTCCTAAATGATTAAAAATAATTTAAAAAAAAAGAATTATATTTTTTTGACATTTATTTAATTTTTTATGAATTAAAAATTGTTTTAATATAATATTATAATTAAAAATATTAAACTAATTTTAAAAAATCTGAAAAAATTAGGAAAAGTACTTTGAACAGTTTAGAACTTAAGAAAAATAAAAGGGTTTGACCAGCTTATTTGAATAAGCTGGAAATAAGCCCAAAAGGGCTGAAAGACAAAAAGGGAAAAACACCCTTAAATACCAAATGCCCCAAGGGTCTAACAGAAAAGACCCAAGGACGCAGATGGTAGAGGTGTGGGTGTTAAAGTGTTGGTGAGTTAAGGTTGAGGTCTCGGGTTCAAACCTTGAGACTTCCCTATACTCTCAACATTTTTATTTTGCAAATTTTTTTTATGAAAAAGCTAAACCAGGCTAAAATAAGAACTTTTAAAAAAGGCACTTTTACTGAAACTTATTAATAAGCTAGAAATAAGCTACTTAAAGTGACCGATTGCAAACTTGAATTCTAAAGTTATTTAAGCTAACTGTTTGAACATTTTAGGACTACATAAGCAACCTAAAGACTAATAAGCTAAAATAGATACCTAGCTATACTTAAAAGCAACTAAGAATATAAATAAGCAAAACCAAATAAGCAGAAAGGCCAGAAAAGCAAATAAGCAGTTTTGGCTAAAACATCTAAAACCAGCCTATGAAGGCATCCTTAAGCTAAAGTTTAACCTACCAAACCAAAAAGCTAGACCTTAAAAGTTCCAAACTAGTAATGTTTAACCTATAAGCTACTAGAATAAGCAAGATTTAAACATTTTGAAACACAATTAAGCTAGATTAAAAGCTAATGAAAATGACAGTTGTCACACCCCGAGAATTTCCGGTCAATATTTTAAACTTTTTCGATCATTATTTTTTATTTTTATACGTTACGTTTAAATCCGGCAGTTTACCGGGAAGTTAACCCGCGTAAATCTTAAAAACATCATCGGACACGTTCCGACTTCGGATTTTGATAAGTTTAGATATTATATGAGTTAGTTTATCTTTTCTAAGTGTTTATTAGTTTACGATCACTCTCGGTATTTATTTTTACGCTTTAACGTTTAAATTGTGTTTTTCGCGTTTTTGACCTAACGGAACCCCGGAAACTCGAAATCTTTTCGTGTAAACTTTAGTTATCGTCCATCTCATATTATTAAGTGAAAATTTTCGTTTATATCCCTCCCCCTCTATATATTAGACGCCTAAACCCAAGCCAAATGCACCATAAGTCTTGAAATTAAATAAATGACATCTTTTTCTTGAACTTAACATGCATGTGTGTGAAAGTGACACATGAGAGTGTCCATTTCATGCACAAGTATCACCATTTGACTAGAACATGTGACCATTTGATCACATGATTTCTCATTTTGACAAATATTCAAATTTAAGACCTAATTCATGAACCTTGATCAAAAATTTTGAACCACATGGTCCTTGTGGCTTGCCTATTGCCGAACCACACACACACTTTTGGTGTGTGTTGGTCACTTATACTCCACTTGACAAGTCAAAACCCTAGCTCTTGGTCTATAAATACCATCACATATCATAACTTAGGGTTTCATAATCATTTTCAAGCCTCCAAAAATTTATCTCTCCCTCTTGTGTTCTTGAAACCCATGACCAACCAACACCCTTATAGGGTTCCCATTTTCTTTGATTTCTTGCATAATCCAAGCATACTAAGTTAATTTCTAAGAACATCTAAGGTGTTTGCAAGTATTGGTTCTTTGATTTAAGGGTTTTCTTCAAGATCTACAAATTAGGGTTTGGTTATTATTTGGGGTTTTTCAAGATCTAGTGATTTTTTGTATAGATCTTGTGTTATTGCTTCTTGTTCTTCATTTTTGTAAGTATCTTGGATCTTTCTTTGTGGTTTGCTTATGTTCTTCTTATATGTTCAAAGATCCATACATCCATTTGTTGTGTTTTAATTTTTTTTAAGATTTTAAAGCAAGATTTTATAAATAATGATGCTACTTTATTTCACTAATTAAATATTATGTTCTTGGTGAGATGAGAGTTGAATGAGTGTTGCAACAATAGAAATGAAAGAATTAGGTTAGATTTAGGTGTGGTTTTATTGTGGATTAGTTGTGAATAGAGATTATGCTATATTAGGCACTATTGTGAAGTTTGGGTGGATTTTGGTTGCGTTTTTGACAAAAAGTGCTTGCTGTCCTAAATTTGTTTTGAGGTTTTGGTCGACCTAAAAATGTTTTTCATTATCGTAAACGTAGTTTTGGAGAGCTCGTATCGAATAGATAGTTTTCCTTTATCGCACATTAAAAATTTAATTTAAAAAAAACAGAAAAAATTATGACCAAGTTATAGTCAAATAAAACTTGAAATATTTTTTGACAAAACCAGATGAATAGTGTGCTGATGTGAATAGTAAAATGAGTTTTCGGACACTTTCGGACATTTTTAGAATTTTAAAACACTAGCGAAACATATAGTAACACAAATATACCGATTAGTATCATTTAAATACGTCATTAACATATTTTGGGAAAAGCGATAAAGTTACTAAAAATAGTAAGTTTGGTAAATTTTAGCGAAACGGACATAGAAGTTAAGCGATTAAGGTTCGTTAGTGCGTTTTGAAAATATGGAAACTTAATAAATATAGGGGACGGTATTAACGGTTTGAAACTAAAAACTTTACTAAAATAAAAACTTTCTAAAAATAGTAATTTTTGGTTACACGCCGAAACTTAGCGAAAAACTATATGATTTTATTTCGTCATGATTTGATAATCAAACTAAAGCAAACTGATAACGCCCAAATTATACATGTTTCTATGGCGTTATTTATGTTTATTCTATCATTTCTCGTGAACTTTTGGTACTTAATTAAGCTTGAATTGCTTATAGGTTCACTTGAAGACTCTAGAGACCCAAGCTCATGAATCTATACACTTTGGGAGACGAATACAAGAAAAGAAAAGATTTCTAGCCAAAGTTCAAGAAGTCCGCCGCACTTTCCCCTGAAACCCAAAACCGCCGCACTTATAATATTGTGCGCCGCACATTCTCCTAAAGTTTGAAGAATTAAAGTCTAATAAATGCACCTGCATTAACTCCTCAAAACCGCCGCACTTATTTGCAAGTGCGCCGCACTTCCAGTAAAAGTCATTAAATGTAATCGCATTAACTCCCAAAGTTCGCCGCACTTTTTCCTAAGTGCGCCGCACTTTGCACCCAATCTTGCCTATAAATTGAGGACGAATTTGCATCCTTCAACACAATCATTCCTCACATTCTATCCCATTTTACACACACACTCTCCCTCCTTTCACCAAAACACCAAGAAACACCTTTTCCTTTGAAGAAAAAGATCTAACGATCAAGAACGAAGAAGTTTTCTTACCTAGTTGTTGAAATAATGGAAGTTTATGTAAAGTGTGCTTTTGTTATGAACTCCTTAGCCATGAGAGGCTAAATCTCTCATGACTACTCGGTGAAGTTACGATAATGAATAAGTGTTTGGTATGATCTTGATCGTTTTAATCTTAAGCTTATGTTGCAAACCTGTTATATCTTATCTTATCTATTTTTGCTTATCAACTTAGATTATATAATCATATCGGTATAGGTCGAAAGATCCGTTATGATCTATGTGGTTTTAAAGATTTGTCTATGGTCTTTAACGTCTGTGCTGAGAAATCCACTTTCGTAAATTGATAAACAAAATAAGCTTTGATATAATAATAACTGGATTATTTGAGTGACACATTTGGTCTAGTTAACTAAATATAAGTCTTAAGTTAATCAAGTTAATTCGTAAAAACGTTTTCTGACGAGAAATCATTTTTATAAATTAAAGTCCCATCTTCAAGGTCAAATCATTTCCAACACTTATAAATTATTCTTAACTATCCGAGTAGTCATCTTTATTATCATTGATAAAACTAAAGTTATTTTCAAAATTGTTAAAGTCTATTTTCTTTCTGATTATTCGAACACTACTCTAATCCCTGTGGACGACCTGGTCTTACCTAAAAAGATTATACTGCATACGTGGGTTATACTTTTACCCGTGTGTTTCCATATAATTGTCCGGTATTTTCAGTCTTATAAATTTAAAGCTTTTGAAACACATCAAAGTTTTTGGCGCCGTTGCCGGGGATTTCTTAGCTGTTCTGTAGTCAAACTCTGGAAAATCTCTTTAACTCCCCCTCTTTTTCAAATCGCCGTACAGTTTTCTGGCAAACTGACCCGAACAAATTCTCCTTTGGATGCATACACGTGCTTCCAATTCTGAACTTGTTGAACCATTACTTGAACCTGAACGTACTCTGAATCGAAGACGTCGTCGACGAAACAGAAGAGTTCCATTCGATCAAAGAAACAATCCACCTAAAAACCCGAGAATTGTCTATCCGCCAATTCTCGACATCAACCACTTCCGTCACTTTCTAGTTACTCTTGAAAACCTTTACCCAATGGATGATGAACCCATGTGGGCTGCTGACCATGTTGTCGCTCCGACTCCTGGTTCCTCAATCACTATTCCTGAAACTGCTAACAAATTTGCTATCAAAGGTAACCATTTGACTCTTATCAAAAGAAACCAATTTGATAGAAGAACCAAAACCGATTCTCATAAACACATTCATGAATTCCTTGGAATCTACGATATGTTTAATTACAGAGATACCGAAAATGAAGTCGTTCGCCTAATGATGTTTCCCCTATCACTCACTGGAGAAGCAAAAACATGGCTGGACGAACTCAACGAAGGAACTATCGAAACATGGGATGAAATTCGAACCGCTTTCATTGACTCCTCAGAGAAATCCAAGCTTTCTCTCAACACGAGAACGAATCTCTAACCGACGCTTGGCTTCGTATGAAGGAAATGAACCGATGCTTGGCTTCGTATGAAGGAAATGCTCAGAAATTTCCATGGTCATAATATGTCCAAAGGCAATATTATCCAAATCTTTTATCATGGTCTCAACGAGATAACCCAAAAAGTTCTAAATGCTACAGTTGGTGGTATTTTCCTCTATAAAACACCAAATCAAGCTTATCAGCTTCTCAAAGATAGTCTTACTCAAGCTCGACTGGGAAAAATCAAAAAACCAAATCATCTCTTAAGAAAATTGTTGCTTTTGCCGCTGAAGGTAACATTAATTCTGATAATGTCAAAATTATGGCTGAATGGATGCCATGCCTATAAAAATGGATGCTCAGTACAAAGAACTCCAATCTTATGCAAAACAATCAACACCCGATCTTGACGATGATGACATACCTATGTCCCGTGAAGAAGATGCTAAATTCATGCAAACTTTCCCTAAGACTCGTTTTTATAATGATTACCGCGACCGAGACTTGAATCACGATAATTGGTGTTCAAGCGGACGGAATGATTACATCTGAGACAACTATCAATCTAACACCGATGATAAATCTTATGATCTTCAAATACAATTTAACGATTTCATGAAATCTCAGCAATCAACAAACGCTTTTGTCAAAGAAACATTCATGGACCTGAAAACTCGACTCGAAACAGTAGCCAAAAATCATCAAGCATCAATCCAAAATCTCAAAACTAAGTTCGACAGACTCGCTGATAAGCAATCTAGTCGACCTTCTGGATCTCTTCCAAGCAACACTCAACCAAACCCACAAGGTAACAACTCTACAGCCTATCAACCATCGCAATCTCGTAATGAGTATGTGAATGCCGTATTCACAAGAAGTGGTAAATCTTATGATCTACTAGATAACCCAGATGATCAACAAAACAATTCTGAAACCCTTATCAACTTCGATAGCGATGATGAAGACGATGAATCAACACTACAACCAAAAACTCAAAATCTGAAACCAGTCAAAGAAACGCCGTTACCGATCATTCCAATACCCTGTTGGAATAGCTAAAAATATGCTCGTTGATGTTGGTAAATTCATCTTCCGTGTCGATTTTGTTATTCTCAAAATGGAGGAAGATAGCAAAGTTCCTCTCATTTTGAGGCGACCATTTTTCACACTGCTGATGCAGTAATTCATGTTAAACAGAAACAACTCAATCTAAGAGTTGAAACTGAATGAATGATTTTTAATATCGACTCTGCCATTAAAAACTCTTATTCAAACGATGATACCTGTTTTAGTATCGATGTTATCGATGAAATCTTAAAAGAAGATTTCGATGCTCTTCTAGACGAAGGAAGCAAAATTCTCCATTCCATCAAAGGAACCGTTCTCGAAGAAGAAATCTTTTTTGAATTTGATAAATTCATAGCAATGGTTTCAAATGAAAACTATGGCTCTGAGTCCGATGATAAAGAACCAAAATTTGAAAAAATCACCATCAACACGGATTATAAAATCAAAACATCTCTCGAAGAACCTCCTATGGATCTCGAACTCAAACCTCTTCCTGATAACTTGGAATATGTATTTTTGGAAGAACCATCTTTTCTTCCTGTAATCGTATCATCTCAACTTTCTGTTCTAACAAAAGCAATCTTGTATCTGTCCTTAAAAAACATAAGGAAGCATTTGCCTGGAAAACAACAGATATTCCTGGTTTTTGCCCATCATTCTGCAAGCATAAGATACAACTTCTGGATGACAAAAAACCAGTTGTCCAAAAACAGATAAGGTTAAATCTAAATATGCAAGAAGTTGTTAAGAAAAGAAATTGTGAAACTCTTGGATACCGGTATTATTTATCCAATTACCGATAGTCCTTGGGTTAGTCCTATTCACTGTGTACCAAAGAAAGGCGGTATTACAATAGTCACAAATGAAAATGATGAACTTGTCCTAACAAGAACCGTTACAGGTTGGCGAGTATGCATCGATTATCGTAAACTCAATGAGCAACCGTAAAAGATCATTTTCCTTTACCGTTTATAGATCAAATATTGGAAAGACTTGCAGGAAATAAATATTTCTGTTTCCTCGATGGTTTTTCTGGATATTTCCAAATTCCTATTGATCCTAATGATCAAGAAAAAACAACATTCACATGTCCGTCGGTACATACGCTTATAGACGAATGACTTTCGGATTATGTAATGCTCCAGCTAAATTTCAAAGGTGTATGTTAGCAATCTTTCATGACATGATTGAAGAATCCATCGAAGTATTCATGGATGATTTCTCTGCCTTTGGGAACTCATTCAACAAATGCCTAAATAACCTTGATAAAATGCTCCAGCGTTGTAAAGATGCTCATCTTGTCCTTAATTGGGAAAAATGTCACTTCATGGTCAAGGAAGGAATTGTGCTTGGACACAAGGTGTCTAACGCAGGACTTAAAGTCGACAAAGCAAAAATCGACGTAATTTCAAATTTTCCACCCCTTACCAACATCAAAGGTGTTAGAAGCTTTTTAGGACATGCTGGTTTTACCGAAGATTTATAAAAGATTTCTTGAAAATTGCCTGACCTATAACTAAACTGCTTGAAAAAGATACTCCATTCAAATTCAATGATGAATGTCAAAAAGCATTCGAATTATTAAAAGAGAAACTCACATGTGCTCCTGTGATCGTAATCCCAAACTAGAATCTTCCATTTGAACTTAAGTGTGATGTAAGTGATTTCGCAGTTGGAGCTGTCTTAGGTCAAAAAGATGGTAAAAACTTTCACCAAATCTACTTTACAAGCAAAACTCTCAATCCAGCTCAACAAAAATATACCATAACCGAGAAAGAACTTATGGCTGTAGTTTTTGCATTCGACAAATTTAGTTCCTTTCTTATACTATCAAAAACTATTGTTCACACTGATCACTCGGCTCTTAAACATCTATTTAAAAAACAAGACGCAAAACCCCATCTTATTTGATGGATTCTACTCCTACAAGAATTTGATATAGAAATCAAAGATAAAAAAGGTACAGAAAATGTTGTTGCCGATCACTTATCCCGGATTGACAATAACGAGTTAAGTGATGACAGTGAGGTTAACGACAACTTTCCTGGAGAAGCCGTTATGGAAATTAACACCAGAAATGAACCATGGTTCTCAGACTTTGCAAACTATTTGGTGGGTGATATTATACCAAATGGAATGATGTACCAATAAAAGAATAAATTCTTCTTTGACCTCAAACACTACTTTTGGGAAGAACCCTATATTTTTAAAGTATCTTCTAAAGGTATGATCAGACGTTGTGTATCTAGACCAGAAACCCAAACCATTTTAGATCAATGTCACCGCAAACCAATAGGTGGACATTATGGACCGAATGTAACCGCTAAAAAGGTCCTAGATTCAGGATTTTATTGGCCAACAATCATAAAAGAAGCTTATACTCTAGTCTGACTTTGCGAAGCATGCCAAAAAATAGGAAATATATCAAAACCTGATGAGATGCCCTTAACCAACATTCAAGTGGGTGAAATTTTTGATATTTGGGGTATCGACTTTATAGGACCATTCCCAAAATCACATAAGTTTGAATACATTCTTGTTGCTGTCGATTATGTATCTAAATGGGCTGAAGCTCAAGCTTTGCCAACCAATGATACTCGAGTTGTTGTTACTTTTCTAAAGAAACTATTCTACCGATTCAGAATGCCCAAAACTCTAATAAGCCACCGAGGTACTCACTTCTGTAACAAGATAATGAAAAGTAATATGAAAAAGATATATAGTTAAGTCCACCATTTCTCTACATCATACCACCCTCAAACAAGTGGTCAAGTTGAAAACACAAACAAAGCCCTCAAAAGAATTCTTGAAACGACCGTTAAAGATAATCCTGCTATTTGGTCAAGAAAACTTGATGACGCTATGTGAGCTTTTTGCACTGCTTACAAAACACCAATCGGTACAACACCATACAAACTTATATATGGAAAGAACTATTCACCTTCGATTTGAAAATGAACACCGAGCATATTGGGCACTTAAGAATTGAATCCAGATCTCATCGCTGCTGGAGAAAAATAAATGTTTCAGTTACACAAATTAGATGAACTTAGACATCAAGCCTATGAAAACCCTCGACTGTACAAGGCAAGAACTAAAGTTTGGCATAATAGAAAACTAAGAATGAGAAAAAAATTCAAACATGGAAGCAAGGTTCTGCTTTTTCACTCAAAGTATAAATTCAAACAACCAAAACTTTGATCTTGCTAGCTTAGACCATACGTAGTGAAACATTAATATCCATACCGAATGTTGAATCTATGGAAAAGATGGAAAAACTTTATTGTAATGCCATCGACTCAAACAATATATCGTAAGAAGAAGATATAATGAACCAAAGGGAGATCGTCACTCCCTTCTTTCCCAAAGAATGAACACCAGAAAGCAGGAGTCATCTAACGAATCCTAAAATTAAGCGCTTCCGGTGAGCAACCCATTCTTTTAGCTTAAGTGTTTGAGGAAATCTTGTGGAAAACTAGAAGGGGGGTTGAATAGTTTACCGCTTTTTAATTTAAGGTTTTAAAGTGTTTGTAAAAATTCTAGATTCGACTTTATGTGAATTCAACACTTGCATAATATAAATAATATACTTATCTAAACAATTAATAAGAAATAAAAAAAAAAAAAAAAAAAAAAAAAAAAATAAAAAAACAAAAAAAAAAAAAAAAAAAAAAAAAAAAAAAAAAAAAAAAAAAAAAAAAGAAAAATGAGAAAAATAATGGCAAGACGAAAGATAAGAGTCAATAACAATAAAACCACAACGCGAGATTTAATAGTGTTTTGGTAACGCAAGCACCTCTTCGCCCAAACTCCACTCCCCGACACACTAACTCAAGAGTTTTCTTCACTATGTCCAACAACTCCCCTTAGGGCGGAAGAACACCGTACACAACGTTGCTTACACCGATTTACGACACAAAGCTAAATGTCGAGTTCTAATCTTAGCTAGAACCAATCTATCACAACACGACTTCACTACTTGTTCACGACTTCACAACTTCACGACTTCTTCACAACTTCAAGAC
Source organism: Tanacetum coccineum (assembly GCA_026074375.1). Taxonomy (NCBI): domain Eukaryota; kingdom Viridiplantae; phylum Streptophyta; class Magnoliopsida; order Asterales; family Asteraceae; genus Tanacetum; species Tanacetum coccineum. Next base: position 4,337 of record BQNB010076333.1, on the reverse strand, counting down.
TTTTTCACAACTTCAAGACTTCACTTCACCACACTACTTATATCACAACTATCTAACACTACTTGGTAAGATCACCATGATCTAACTATACTTACAAAGATTGCCAAGATCTAGCTACTACACACAAATACAAGATATACAATTGATTTACAAATATGTGATATGAATGCAACAAGGTGCCATACACACTAAGTGTAATACTTCACCACTTGATGATGGAAGTATTATTCTCTTGCACTTAAAGGAATTAGCTTGGATCACTTTGGAAACAAAGCTTTATTAATTAAATGGATTAAAGTATTTTAGAGAGGATATGGTGGGCTTGTTTTTGAGCAAAAGAATAAGTGCAAAATGTGAGAAAATAGTAGGGAATAGTCCAGTATTTATAGGACCAAACTCTATAGGGGCGGACCCCTTAAAATTAGGTGGGCGATCCCCTTAAAAATTAAGGGGCCGCCCTGAACTAGGGCTCCTTAGTTGTCTTTTGTTAGGGAATTTTCTGGAACTTTTCTAGCCGTTTTAGGTCCGAAAATTTGAATTTCAAAATGTTTATTTTGAATAAAACATTTCTTTTAAATGTAGAAAATGTTTTGTAAATGTTTTTATAAAAAAAGGTTACCAAAACATTTTATAAAATTGTGAGGTTGAAGTAAAATTACCTTTGATCATAAAAAAAGCTTAAGGCATTTATTTATTGATACCATTGAAGTGATATAAATTTCGAAATGAAAATATTCAACTGATTACTTGTTTAGCGTTTGAATGTATTACATTGAACATTAATATTATTTTGTATTAATCAAAACGTAAAGATGTGAAAAAATATTAGTAATGTTTTTAGGCATTATATTTTATCAACAATCTCCCCCTTTTTGATGATTACAAAATTTAAACTCATTAAATGTAAAATTATTTTTAAACAAGTATTTAGTGAGTTTCATGTCATTTCTCCCCCTTTTTGTAGAATCAAAAAGACATCGTCGAGAATTGCTAGTTAAATCGACGGAATAAATGCTCCCCCTTGATGTGTGCTCCCCCTCGTTCGAGGGCATCAAGGAATCGAGCTATGGTTTCTTGGCTACAAAAACAAGTTAAAACATTACAAAAATGTCTAACATGAAGGCAAGAAGGAAGGAAAAAATAGACAAGTGCAAGCAAACATCAAAGGCCAACATATACTTCATTCATTAGTACATTAATGTGTGTGATACCAAGCACACAAGCATACATAAATAGAAAAACAAATATGCTTTAGAAGCATATTAATACATGAAGAAAAATCCAAAATAAGCCATAGAAGTATTTTATAACGTTGCTTGCGACACAAAAGAGTTTGACGATTATTTGGAGGCATATTACGAGATTAGTTGGTTGGAGAGTTTGAGCGGAGGCGGTTGTGAAGGGATAATCTCTTTGAACTCTAGGTGGTGGATGAGGTCAAGTGAGGAGGAATTCAATCCAATTGATATCCTTACTTAAAGCAAGGAATTATTTTTGGGAGAAAATGCAATAAGGGCAATACCCAACATGGGTTTCAACTTGGTTAATGTTGAGGGTGTGTGGTAGGTTTGGAGAGTAAGGTGATGAGGGAATGTTGTTTTGTTGTTAAGATAGATGCATGGCTAAGAGGTTTGATAGGTTTTGAAGTTTATTAATGTCATAAATTAGGCTTTCTCTACTTGGAGATAGAGGTTGTGTGTGTTGAGTTTGGTTGTTACTTTGAGGTGGAGCTTAAGTGTAAGAAATATATGAGTTGATGGGTGAGATGGGAAGTAGAGGATGTGAGACAACTTGTGGTGATGTGGGAGTGTCCTTAATGTAAGGAGTTTGGTTGTCACTTGAGGTTGAAGCTTAGAGTATTAGTAAACATGTGAATTTGATGGGTGAGATGTAAATGGATGATATAGGCAACTGTGGTGATGTTGTAGTGTCCTTGATGTAAGGATTGGTAATGCTTGATTGGGGTGATTTTTTCTTGAGAAGGTGTCTGTGATGAGGAGTGAGTGGGTTTTGGCATTAGTGAAGTTGCATTGGAGCACATTAGAATGTGTTGGCAAAGGTTTGGTTTCATCTCAAATGGGTTCACAACTCATTTTAGACTACCCTTGATGGTTTGGATGTTAGGTTGTTTAGGAGATGTCATTGATGAGGATGATTGTGATGATGATGATGGAGTAGTGTATTTATAGTGGGAAGAATGGTTTATATTGGGAAGAAAGAACATTTAAAGATCATATCTAAGTGAAATGTATTATGAATAAGGGAAATGGTAGCTAAGTCCTAGAGTGTATTTGGTTAAATGGAGGTGAAAGTACTGTTTTTAATACCCACCCGTTTTTTCCTAGGTCGGGGTGCTGGATCCCCCCTACTTAGGGGTCGATCCCTTAAAATTAAGGGGCCACCCTTTATATTAAGGGGGGCCTCCTATAGCATAGTTTCCTAGATTTCCCAAAAATCAATTTTTCTCAAAATTTTGTGTGAGGGTTTCTGTTTTGGTGGTTAATTTGCAGCAAGTCCATCCTTTTATGGCAATTAGAAGTTTTTAGCACTTAGCAATTAAGCATTCAACATTCTACATATATATGACAAGTTGTAGAAAAAAACTATTTCACATAATTTTGGCATATAATCATATATGAATTAAAGACCAAAAGAATAAAGAGCATATAAAATAGTAACTAGATATAATGCACAAAGAATTTTTCTTGACATGAGGGTTAAGTTAAAAACAAACCAAACTTTTGTGCAAGTACTAGTGTGTGCCTAAGTGCGACAAATGTGAAGTAGCGATTATTTTGACACTAAGACATGTAAAACCTAAGAAAATAATCCAAATGCTCCTTGATTTAATTTTGCTCAACCAAGATTGTTGAAAATATATATTAGATTATATACTTTTGACAACAAGTAAGAGAATCTTATGCATATGTGAAAAATATTTTTAGCATATCTCAACAATGTATGAAAATTGATTTTCATGTGCTCCTAGTTGTGAGAAAGACTTTTTAGAAAATAATAGATTGGGACTATTGTATATATGTATAATGAAATATGCATTTAGATAGAAGAATTTGTAAAATTTTGCTTGTAGACTTTTCTCAATCTTGTGTTTTTGTGTAAAATAGAAACCTAGACACAGATAGAGAAAAAAAAATTTAGTCAGTCAGGTGGGTGGTCCCCTTAAAGTCTGGTCGGTCCCCTTAAAATTAAGGGGGCTACCCTTTATGAATTAAGGGGACCGCCATGTGTTAAGAAAATTTTTCTTAGATTTTTTGACAAACTGTTCTTTGATGATTATCATTTCTTTATTATGCCAAAACCTTAATCAATTTTTTCTATCATTCCTAGACCTAGACGTAAGTAGTTAAATGGCTCGCGTTTAAGTGGTTTAGTTAGAATATCGGCTATGTTGTCTTCAGATGAGACCTTTTCTATAGAGATATTCCCTTTTTGAATATTATCACGAAGAATGTGATGGAGAATCTCAATGTGTTTTGTTCGTGAGTGTTGAACGAGATTCTTACTTAAGTCTATAGCCCCTTTGTTATCACACATTATTGGAATGTCGTCTAACCTAACGCCATAGTCTA
>BQNB010076332.1:0-27138 GCA_026074375.1 Tanacetum coccineum | reverse complement strand
CTTATTTTAACATTCCAAAAGACATTTGAAGGTTATAGCTTATTAATATAAGCTAAAATATGAAGGTTTAACTTAACGAAAGTTCAGATTAATGATTCGTTAAGCTAGAAATCAAAACAGGTCGAATTAGGGTTTTATAATGAAAACGCGTAGGTTTTTATTTCTAATTCCTTCAAGACTTGATAAAGTGGTTATAATAACATTAGTTAAGCATGTTGGGATAGATTATAACAACATTTTATCATATTAGCTCATAGATTCAAGAAAAACATAAAATTAGGGTTTCGGGTGTACGGTTTTGGATCAAAATGGAAAATGAGCATGAATTGAGTTATAAAAGTTTAAAAAGAGTTTATTTAGGATCATATGAACATTATAAGAGTGTAGGAGCAGAAGTGGAACATCCAGAACCTGGGTTTGAGCTTATAGCTTGGAAATGGGTCAAAATCAGGACTTTTGCACTTGTATGCCTAGAATAACGACTCCCAGGCTTCTTTTCTTGATTTCTTTTGCTTAACTTATGTTCTTGAGACTTTTTAGGACCTCTTAGGATCTTCTTTGAGCAAAGGATTGCTGCTATTAAGGGTTATAGAGGAGGAAGCGGGGGATGAGTTAGAATGAAGGTTTTAGGGTCCTATTTATACTCGAAATGAGCTTGGAGGCCAAGGGATACTTTGTGACCAGGTTAGGACATGTATGAGGGCTAGAGGGTGATGAGCAGAGGCTATGGAATGAGTAACATAAGCTAGAAACTAGCTTTGGTGTGTTGTTTCTCTCTTGTGATCCCGCGGCTAAGAAAAGAGAAAAGAAAGGCCATGTGGCCAACTTGGTGGCTAAGATGTGATATAGAGGTGCTTGTAAGCTGCTATATGATGTAGTAGTGAGGTCATAGAGGTGCTTGATCACATGGTTGATTAATAAACGGGTCAAAATAAGCCAAAGATGGGTCGCGGGTTCATTAAGGTTCATTAGGGCTCGAATTGAGTTTTCTAGCTTGGAATTTGAGTACATTTGTGTTAGAAGCATGGATTAATGATCACAAGGTTTATACTAAGGATTATAATCAAGATTTGATAGGTGGTTTGGGTTTAAAATAGGTGAAAATGAGTAAACGGGTCCAAAGTCAAATTAGGGTACGTTTAGGGTTTCTTGGATTTATTTCGTGTATAATTGAGAAGAAATGATTAAATGATGATAGTATATGATTGGTAATATTGTAAAATAAGTTATTACAACTTATTTGAGTGTTGGTTGAGATTTATAATGGATAAAAACGAAGAAACGGGTCACGGTTTAGTATTTTGCTCGGGTTAGGGTTTCTAGGTTTCATTTCATGAAATCTTATGAATGTAAATGAAGTATATGACTTGCTTGTAACTTGTACTTGATGGATTATACAAGATTCCTTGGGAAAACGGAGGTAAAACGGCTATTTGGACATCATGCATTAATGACTTGTACATTATGCTTTAAAGGACTTGTACCTTATTTTGGAGGGAAAGTATTATTCAAATGAGATGTTATATGACTTGTATATATGCTTTAGTAGCTTGTACATTCACTTTAGATATTAACCTTTCATGGAATTAGGGTTTAGAGGTATATAATAACGGTTTAAAGCCCGTTTTGATATAACGTTGCGAATGGTACATTATAAGAGTAATGTACTTTGTAATAATGATATTAAGATATCGACTTGATATGTTATGATGTTTGCTTGACATATAAATAGATATAGATGGCATAGGTAGGTTGCGTGAGCTCGTCTACTTTAGTTATGCAAGTTACATTGCATATTGAGATATTGGTAATGCAAGTAATGTAATAAAGCGAAAAATTTCCCCGTACAATTGTGATCATAGTAAAATAGGTTGATTTTGCATTTGATGAAAATTCTGGGTTGTTATAGTCTCCACCCCTTACAGAAATCTCATCCCGAGATTTAGTCGAAATGCCGGAGAGATGTCAAGGAATGATTATGAATTTGTAAGAGAGTTGCTAATCATGTGGGATACAGATTTGGAAATGAACAGATGATGAAGGTAATAATGATAATGATTAAGTGAAGAAAAGGAATTATTTGTACAAACGGATTGAAAGAAACTTGTTTGTACGTATGCTATATACTTAAGCCTACTTATTTATAATTTGTCACTTACAAAGAGAAGCGTCCAAATCCTTGTAACTGAGAATTTATAAATTCATAGTTCGGAGATTTATAATTTCTTATTCAAATGAAGAAGCGTCCTAATTCATTTCAATAAAATGATCATAAATCGTCTTACCTAAGCATAAAAACATGATATCGAAATGGTAATGTGTAGAAAATGACATGATCATGAAAGGTAAGAAAAATATTGAGATATTAATTGTACTGACGCCCATGTAGTCGAGGATGATAATTTATGTTTCAAAGGTAATGAGGAGAGTATTCAGAGTTAAACATAATAGAATTGGCAAACGATGTCGAGTTTTGATATCACCAGATAACAAGATGTAATGGAATCATCACTTTATTATTTCATGGATAACTTTACATATGAAACTCTAAAAGAGTTGATACTTATGCTACGCGTCTTGTAGTAGAATAAAAGCGACAAACGACAAGGATTGTAGCTTGATGATTGGGGTTTTCAGATTGAAGAAGATTCTGATGAAACTTGAATATCCTTGAGAGTTGTTTCTAGGGTAGAAATCCTAGAGTGAACAAAAGTAAACTTGTCTCTAAGTACGCCTTCCTGTGGCCCTGTTGTTTGCTTTTGAGCACCGATTTGCATAATGTCCTTTCTCTCCACAGACATTACAAGTTATGGATACTGATTGTAGGTTGTTTCTAGTGGCTGGTCTTTTGTTTCTGCAATTCTTGGTCAGATGACCTACTCTGTTGCAAGTCCGACACTTGACAGTGCAGGGTCCTATGTGATGCAGGGTGCACCTTTCACACAAGGGACGATTCCCAGTATACCCATTGGTGGCAGCATAAGTCCTGAAGGTTTCTTGCCTTCTATTCTGCTGTTGGTGGTAATCATTGTTACGGTTGTTGTTGTTATAGTTATTCTGATAGTTGTTGTTGTTGATGATGTTTCTCTTATCCTCAAGCTTTCGTTTGTGATTATTGGTTTCTTGCACAGAATCATGCTTTATTATCTGATCCATTAACCTCTGGGCTATGTTGATGGCTTCCTCCAAAGTTTGAGGCTTCGAGGCAGTAACATTTCCTTCAATACTTCTGGGCAATCCACTGATGAAAACTTCCATAAGTTTCTCGGTGTTTGGTACCATGTTTGGGCATAAGACGGCTAATTCCTGGAATCTCCTAATGTAAGTCTTAAGATCATTTCCTTTTACAACCAAGTTGTAAAATTCGTCTTCCATCTTCTTGACTTCAGTTCGAGGGCAATACTTATTGGTTAAGAGCCTTTTCAATTCGGTCCAAGTGATTTGATTGGCTTGATCTATTCCAATAGGTTGGGCGTATGCATTCCACCAGGACAGGGCATCATCGGTTAAAGTACCAGTAGCAAATGTCACTCTGTCTTCCTCGACACACTTGCTACGAGAAAATATCGATTCAGTACGTTCAAACCAGCAGATGAGGCCAACAGCTCCTTCCGTACCATTGAAATAGGAAGGTTGACAACTCTAACCCTTTTTAGTTACTTATTACATTCCTATTGGTATTTACCATGGGTATCTAGCTTGGCTTCCATAGCTGACAGCGAATACCTCACCCAACAGTTGCCGGATGACAGCCTGAGTCATAGTTGGTGTTTCAGATGTTGATGTTCTCTTGGGAGGCATCTATCAATATATACAAGACAACATAGAATAAATCCAATAAAATGATATAGTCATATCACAAGTTAAGGTATGAAAATTCTCATTAATAAAAGACGAAGACTTGTGATTCATTTTTTGATATAAATTGCAGGCTAAAACGGAAAATTCTGGAATTAAAGACTTCCAGAGGATAGATACAAAAGATAATGGATAAGTGAGTGATCCATTGAAGGAGGCTTAGTGTTTCTAGGTATAAAGGTTTGAGAAAATCGGATGGTAAGAGAATCATAGTAATCCCGGATAAAAATATAAGTCATCATACTACAGGATATAAGATAGACAATTTCGACATACACAATTGGTATTATGAAACAACAAGGTATAACGGAATCATCATTGTATAAATAATTTGTCTATATAATTTACATAGCAAAATTTAACAAAGTTGTTCATATCATACATTTAAAAGTGGGGTTTGTATTCTAAATAGCAAGTAAACGACACCATCTAATTCTAGGTGGATTCCCCCTTGTTGTTTTTGAGTTCTTGGATCTTGTTTAGAAGACTCTTGAACATGGATATCTTTAATGATTATTTCCAGAGATGAACATTATAACAAGTATCTGACTCGTCAGGTTCCTCGGGGATTGGTTTACTTCCCAGTGGTCGCGGTATGATCTATAATGAGTTATCTAACTCTACGAAGATTACCTCAACAAGGGTTAGTCTGGTGGCGGTGGAGAATGGGTATGACCTAACCCGTGATGAAGATCCTACTGATGAAGATGGAGATACTGGAATGGGTGATTCAACAGGAGTCTAGTTCTTAGGTGGAGTGAAATATCCCTCGGGAGGAAAGAAATCTTCGAGAATAGGTCTGTTAAGCGGTGTATAGTTATGAGAAATTTTAGAGGAAAAAGCAGTCCTTCACATCGTAAATTAGAAGGATAGAAGGTTGGGTGTCCGAAGACATGACCTGTTAAAATAGGCCCGTGGTAAATAACCTAAGTTATACATATATAATAGTTAGAATTCGTTTATGTATTATCTGCTACGCAAATCTCTTACATACACTATTCGGGGAAATGCAGTGGCACGAAGGACTTTCTTGGATGGAAAAAGTAGTTATAGTTTAGGTTTTACCCTTATTCTCTATAACCATGAGCTCTGATACTAATCTGTTACACCTCGATTTTTGACATATTATAGTGGAAGCTAATCTGGGGTATTACTTCATGGATAAACAGACATAATCATAGAAAACGACTCAAAAGAGACGTTTTGGAAAATTTAGTTATCATTCAATATCATATCAGAGTTCTACAAAGGAGGTCCCAAAATCTAGAAACATAAAGTTTGAATGATAACAGTTTATCCATCTTTAAGTCCGTGCCATAAGTTGCTCAATTACCTGAGATAAACATGCTAAAAGGGTCAACACAAAGGTTGAGTGAAATTCATAGGTTTTCAGTTATAATAGTTGAGTACAAGTTCGATAGTAGGTTACGTTGTTATACACTCATAAGTGTAATAATTGCAATGAGTACAATTATTATGGAAAACAATATTATCATGGAAAACAGTATTATTGCCCTAAGCTCATGAATTACATATTTAAACTTAATAGAACCGGGAGCCTTTATTCGAAGACATACTAGGAGTTATTACCCAAAGAGATATTGGGAGCTATTACCCAAAGAGATACTGAGAGCTATTACCTAAAGAGATACTAGAATGTCTTATGGGAAAATGGAGGTAACTTAAGCAATAATATATCAGGATAGCATATAGTTGAAAAACACTTGTATTTATAGTTTATAACATAAATCCCCTACAAGATTTAGAAAATCTATAAAGATGGGACTATTCACAATGATGGAACCATATCATATATCAAAATCACTTGTGTTTAATTTGTATAAAATAAGCATGTATCCTCCTCGCGGGTTTATAAAACATGTACATAAGTAAAGGCGAGGCTATGAACTTCACCTTAACAGCACAGGGAAATCTGATTGATGGCAAAAGTATATCAAGTGAAAGTAACGGCTTTGTCACACAACGTGAAGTAATATGTCAAGTCTTAGTGTGATGGTTTATGTTTCAAATCTTTATAAAGTTTAACGTATATATTTGATTTATTAAATTATGAAAATATTGTATCACTGTTCGGGGCCATCATAAGAGACTGAGGCCATTTATATACGTTTATAAGGAGTCCGGGCACTTTAAATCTTAAACCAGTCACGCGTCAAACAAAAACTTCAAACTGAAACCCTTCAATAGTGGAAATTCCTAGTAACGTGATACGATAAGATTTTAAGTTTCTTCAAAAGTTAGTTGATGATAAATTATGTTAAATATATAACGAAATAATGCGTCGATTTATGATTAATAACGATAAATGTGTCGGGTTTTAATAAAATCGAGTTTTATAATATTAATATATATTTTTATAATTTATATAAAAATATTATATTTAATATTTTTAAGTTTGCAAAATTGGCAATATATACCCTTGGTTTATAAACTTTTACAACTTTAGTCCTTTATATATAAAGTATATATAATTTAAACCTTTAACTTTGAAAACTTGGCAAAACAGGTCCTTATAGTTATAACTTTAGAATAATGACATTTTCAGCCCCCTTAGTTATAAATTTCAAAAAGTTACGATATATACCCCTATACATGGAAATATTTGCAAAACAAGTCCAAAAAGCCATGCAAGCTTATTTTAGGATTCCAAATGATATTTGCAGGTTATAGCTTATTAGAATAAGCTAAAATAAGATGTTCTAACGTAACAAAAGTTTAGAAAAGGGATTCGTTAGCTAGAAAATTAAAACGGGTCGTTTTTAGGGTTTTAACCAAAAACGCATGGGTTTGAGGATTCAAAGCTTCAAACAAGAGTTTATATATGATCTTAAGAGTATTATGAACATTATAATACAGATTATAAGCATGTAAATGTTTTTTGATAATACATTTTATACGTTTATTCAAAATTTAATATTTTTAGGACCCTTAAGAAATGAAATATGGCAAATTACACCCTCGAGTAGTGCCCTTTACGAGTTGGTCTTCAAGTTTAAAAGATATACAAAGTAAACCTTGTACTTTGGAAAGTGACATAATAGACCCTTATAGTTATAACTTTGATAAAACAACATATTCAGCCCATTTAGTTATAAGTTTCAGAAAGTTACGATATATACCCCTTACATGGATAATATTTACAAAACATGTCCAAATTGCCATGCAAGCTTATTTTAAGTTTCTTAATGATTATAGCTTATAATATAAGCTAGAATATGAAGGTTTAACATAATGAAAGTTAAAAATAATGATTCGTTAAGCTAGGAAGCAAAACGGGTTAAATTAGGGTTTCAAAACATAAACGTGCGGGTTTTAAGTTCAAATTCCTTATATAATCAATAAAGTGGTTATTTTAACATTAGTTAAGCATGTTAGGATAGATTATAACAACATTTAGTCATTATAACATTTAGTTTTAAGAAAAACATAAAATTAGGGTTTCTGGTGGGGGGGGGCGGGGGGGGGGGATGTACGGTTTTGGATCAAAAATGAAATGAGCATGAAATGAGTTAAGAAACTTTAACAAGGAGTTTTTATTTAGGATCATATGACATTTATAAGGTTGTAGTAGCAGTCTGAGTTGATAGAACCCTGGGTTTGAGCTTATTAGCTTAGAACGGGTCAAAATCGGACTTTCAGCTTCGTACGCCTATAATAACGACTCGCGGGCTTTCTTTTCTTGATTTCCTTTTGCTTCATTTTGATCCTTGAGACTTATTAGATCTATTAGAATACAAATTGAGCAAATGATTTCTGCTATATGGTTATAGAGGAGGAATGGGGGAATGAGTTGAAAAGAGAAGGTTTTTGTGTTCTATTTAATATGTCGAATGGTACCTTGGAGACAAAGGGAAGCTTTGCAATCTGATCTGGGGGGGGGGTTTTATTTTTTGGGGGGGGGATAATAATATAGTTTTAAATATATATTAATATAATATTGTTATTATATATATAATATATTTTTTTTTTTATTTTATTATTTTTTTTTTTTTTTTTTTTTTTTTTGTTTATAGGTTTTAAGACGTTATTGTGTGTATAATATTGTTTTTTGGATGGATTGTTTGAAACTTAAATAATGTTAGAAACATCCATGCTTGTTGTGGCTAAGAAAAAGAAGCAAAGAGCTATGTTTGGACCCTTGGTACGTCAAGGAGAAATTGAGGTGCTTGTAAGCTAGTTTTTTCTAATGGGTTTGAAGGGAGGTGTGTCATAGATGTCTTTTTGCATGGTATGTTTTAAAATGGGTAAAAATTACCAAAAAGTGTACGGTCAAATCGCCAAATAGGGTTTCTTAGTGTTTTTAAGCTTATATTTCGTGTGTACTTTATCCAAGATGATAGATTACTGATCTTAAGGTTTGTATTAAGGATTATAATCAAGGTTTGATAAGTGGTTTGGGTTAAAATGGGTCAAAAATGAATGAAATATGTCGCGGGTTCAATTAGGGCATATTAGGGTTTCTTTAGGGTTTTTGAGCTTATAATTCGTGTACATTGCCAAAATAAGGAAAGATCATGGATTTTAAACTCATATTATGAGTTTACAATGACACTTGATTGATTGTTGGTGTTTTAAATGGTTAAAAATGAGTAAACGGGTCGAATGATCCATTTTGGTGCGTTTAGGGTTTCTTGGATTCATTTTATGTATAATTGAGATGAAATGATGAAATGATGATTGAAATATGATAGATAATGTTTAAACTAAAAGGGTGTTATTACAATTATTTGATTATTGGTTATGCTAATGATGGAATAAAAACTAGGAAACGGTGTCATGTCTTAGTATTTAGCTCGAGTTAGTGGTTTCCAGATTTGAATTAGGTTTGTGAGTGTAAAATTGTGTAAAAAAAATAAAAAAATAATATAGAAGAAACTTATGAAGAAATAATTAGGGTTTACACATTGTATATTAGTGTATTTGCTGTGCACAAAGTGGTGGTGGAAGGAAACTGGAATGAAAACAGAGGTAAAATGGCTATTTTGGATGTCATGCTTAATGACATGTACATTGTGCTTTGAAAACTTATACTTGACTTGGAGGGAGTTTATATTTCAAATGAAATGTTATATTACTTGTACATATGCTTTAGTAGCTTGTGCATTTACTTTAGATATTAACCCTTCATGGAATTAGGGTTTAGAGGCATACGATAATGGTTTAAAGCCCGTTTTGGTATAGCGTTGCGAATGGTACATTATAGGAATAATGTACTTTGTAAAAAGGATATGATGATATTGACTTGACATGTTATGATGTTGCATGACAAAATTTAAATGAAGACAGTATTGCCATAGATAGGTTGCCTTAGCTCGTCTACTTTAGTTATGCAAGTTACTTTGTATACTGAGATATTGACAATGCAAGTAATGTAATAAATCGAAAAATTTCCCCGTATAATTGTGATCATAGTAAAATAGGTTTTGCATTTGATGAAAATTCTTGAGTTGTTATAGTTTTATATTATGATTACGTGTTGCCTAAGTAGCGATAACCCTATTGACCCTTATCATGAACTGATTTAGTTACAGGATTGTGATCGCGAATGTTATAATAGATCATTGGGATTGACAACCCCATTCGGTGATTAGCTAATCACTGGCAAAACGAAACGTATACCATGTCAAACTAGGATGTTGTGTGTTAGAGCATCATCCAACGGGCAATGTAGGCCATTTATAGGTAAATATCATATATGTCGAGCTTCAAAGTCATAAATCTTAGGCTAACGTAATTACATTTATATGATTCTGCATCTGTTGGCATTATCATACACTAATGAAAATCTTATGGTCCTACAATATATGATTTATCAAACCTATGAATACACCACATTATGTTAACGATAAAGCAAAGTTTTTTAGGAGGTCACAAATAAGCACGAGGTGCAAAGGGATACATTGGTGGTTTTGATTTGGATATCATGCATTCAAGATTTATCCGCATTACATTTTGTATATCTGTTATGGGCTAGAAATCTTTGTATTTTGAACAAATGAACAAGTGAAGCTTCGGGCTTATGTAACAAATACTTTGTTAAATCCAATGTATCGGTTTTAAACGACTTTTTGGTCGTTCTATATATATCTTGTGTTATTGATCTATGAAGTAACACGCCCCAGACCCTTATTCCGCTGCGACCCAATTTGGGGGTGTTACATGCATACTGGGCCTTGAAGAATTGCAATCCTGATCTCATCACTGCTGGTGAGAAAAGAATGTTTTATTTACACGAACTCGACGAACTTAGACACCAAGCCTATGAAAACTCTCGTCTATACAAAGCAAGAACCAAAGTCTGGCACGATAGAAGACTAAGGATGAGAAAAGAATTCAAACACGAAAATAAGGTTATGCTCTTTCACTCGAAGTACAAATTTAAACAGCCAAAACTCAGATCACGCTGGCTAGGACCATACATAGTAAAACACCAGTATCCATCTGGATATATTAAATTATATGGAAAAGATAGAAAACATTCAATTGTTATGCAATCTACTCAAAGCAATATCATTGAAGAAGAATATTATAATGACCAAAGGGAAGCAGTCACTCCCTTCTTTCCCAAAGAATGAAACAAAGAAGTTCGAGTCTAGCTAACGACTCTCTTAAAAATTAAGCACTTCTTGGGAGGCAACATGTGCTTCACTTAAGTGTGGAGGAGTCCCTCCTCCGTTCTTCCATTCATATCCCTTATTTATTTTATAAAAAAAACTACAAAAATATTTTCTTTTTTTGTGTGCTTTTGTGTGTTTTACTTTTATGCAGGTAATATAGCTTAAAGATTTGGATAATTATGAAGTATGCTCAAGGATAGCTCTCTCGCAGCTATACATTTCTTTATGCCCTGGGATGTACCATTTTCCCTTAATTTTCCCTATTCTATCTCTATTATCAGTTATCACATTGAGGGCAATGTTCAACTTAAGTGTAGAGGGGAGCCAAATAGGAAAAATTAATCATATCCCTCCATGTTTACCCTGCCAAAAATTTTCCAACTAATTTTATTACAAAAAAATCTTAATATATATATGCTTTCAAAATTAAAAAATGCTCTTAGTAAGGCAAATCCAAATGGATTAACATTATAGCTAGCACAACCCAGTCTACTAAATTATGAGAATTATAAGCCTTATATATTCGGTTACCCACCTTTGGTACCTAAGATAATTAATTCCTTTAGCCTGTTCGGGTTAAGGTTTGAATGCAGTTGCAAGTGTCTCATTCGTCGTAACGGCTGTGTATTTGTAATTTGTCCCCTTTTCTGGAACAGTGGTATTGGTTGATAATTATATTTGAGAGATCCGATAATTTAGAAGCTCTATAACTTGTGCTTGATCATCATTTACTAGACCGACACCTATCACATGTTATGAATCCCGCAAGTTTCTGTTCTTGCAAGCACTCCCTTTAGTGCTAAGTTGCTGAAATACCTAAGTAAAGAAGATAAAATTGAAAGATGAAGTTCTGCGCCAAGCCTTAGTTATAAAAAAATGTTAAGATATAGTATTTCAAAGAAATAAAGGCTTAAGTTTTAGCACATGAAGATCTGTATATACTATTATCCTTTGTCAGTATCAAGTTCCGCCCTTCAGTCAGGTTTATGTGTCAAGTACAAGCATATGGTAGTTGTCTAGATTATGTCTGTGCAAATTGAGTGTCTTCACAATACATGAACCCTATATGAGTGAACTAAGCAAATTCTATAAATCAAACACATTCCCTATGTGAGGTGCTTAGTTATATGTCAATGCCTGAAAAGTTAAACAATATACAAACACTTGTAAAATCTAAATTTTCTCCATGTCACGATAAATGATCTTATTTTCTCGCTTTGATTGCTTGAGGGTAAGCAACAGCTAAGTGAGGAGGGATTTGATAATACCCAAATTATACTTGTTTTCGGTGGTGTTATTTGTATATCTTTTATCATTTCTCGTGAACTTTCGATACTTAATAGCTTAAATTGCTTGTAAGTTCACTTGAGATATCCCGAGGTCAAACACAACAAAGATCACGTACTTATACACTAAGAAAAACAATATACAAGAAAAGATAAAGAATCAAGCCTAAAAGTGCAAATGTGCGCCGCACTTACCAATTATGCGCCGCACTTAACCTCAAGTGAAAGGAATTAAAAGACTTAGTCAAATTCAGTATTAACTCCGTAAGTACTCCGCACAAAGTATTTTGTGCGTCGCACTTCCCATCTGACGTTGAAGATTAAAAGAAGACATAAATACTACTGCATTAATACCCTAAGTACGCCGCACAAATTCTTTGGTGCGCCGCACTTCTCCAATAAACATTTAATTCCCTTTGCATTTAACACACAAGTACGTCCATACAATTTAACCTTTGTGCGCCGCACTTCCACCCTGAAATCAGCCTATAAATAGAGCCAAAATCCATTCCTTCATTCATCCATCTCATACTTACAAACAACTAAGTATTAATCCCCTTATCCAACCATTCTCCAAGCATAAATACCATATCCTTTGAAGAATTAAGATCAAATCACCAAGAACGACGAAAAACATCATACTAGTTTAGTAAAAGAATGAAGTTTGTTATCGAATCAAGTTATGTTATGAACTCCTTAGCCATAAAGAGTCTAAAAATCTCTCATGACTACTCGAATATTATAAATCATCCTACTTAATAATTCCCGGTGCAATACGCGTACTCTCATAACCTTCAAGGTGGTTGACATGACGATGCATGTGTTCTACTGAGTATGGGACGAGTGTTCCAAACTCGTCTTCGGAGGCGGGAAGTAAAACTATCAGGGAAATCACATAGTGTTCGAGATCGTTAATGAGTACTCGGTTAGAGTAAATAAGGTAAAAGTCTCGATGAACCAGTCAACATAGCAATTATCATATAAATCCTCCTATTACAAGTCCCGCCCATACAAGACTTGTAATACTTAGATTCACACATAATTCTATGTAAACAGAACTGTAACGGCTTTGTTAACATAGCAATTATCATATCAATCCTCATATTACAAGTCCCGCCCATACAAGACTTGTAATACTTAGATTCATACAAAATTCCATGTAAACAAAAATTATAACGGTCTTCGTGTAGTACGATATTGTATAAAGCTATGAAGAAAATAATATTCTTAGAGACCATTGTTTAACTTACAATGTCTGAGAACAAAATGAGACCATTGTGCAACTCACAATGTCTGACATATAATTGAGACCATTGTGCAACCCACAATGTCTGACATATAATTGAGACCATTGTGCAACCCACAATGTCTTAAGAAACGCTCCGGTATTTATATAAATAACTCTTATATAAATAAGCGTACGATATACGCGAAAGGAATGCAAGCATATATATATTATATATGTCACGTAAGCACTTAATGCAACACGTAATGTAAGCACATAAGCAAGTAGCGTGTATGCACTTTGAAAATGTTTGATGTGATGCAATGTTTGTGAAAACGGTTATAGTCTAGGGTAAAATATGCAACCTAGTTCTCTATAACCAGTGCTCTGATACCAATCTGTAACACCCCCAAAAATCACAAACTTTTATAGTCTAGGGTCTAAAAAATCAACCTAGTTTCGTAACCATTGCTCTGATACCAATCTATACACCCGCAAAAATTACAAACGTGCATCAGGAATACCACATGGGGTCTACTTCATAATACACACCGCTAGATACAAGAGAACGCCTCTAAAAAGTGTCCGTTTGTAAAACAATCTCGTTGACTTTCCCTGAAATCAAATAATAGTTGTCCCCATAAAGCATCACCATGAAAAACTTGAATGGTAAAGAATCCAATCACATCAAATAAATCCAAGCATCTAATTCACCTGAGAAAAACATGCTTAAAAGTGGTCAATATTAAAGTTGGTAGAGCGTTCATAGATTAGTTTAATATGAAATGTAAGTTCAACTGAAAGGTATTTGTCCACTGTATCATCACATTACCATGTAAAAAACCCCAGAAGATTTATAAAGAAGTTGCACGACCATTTATGTCACCAAAAGTACCAATCTTTATTCCCAAAAATTATAAAGAATGCATGACCATTAATGACAAATTACCAAAATGTTTCAAGTATGTATTGCCACTTTATTCCAAGGCCAAAAAATATCCGGTGATTATAAAAACAATGATTAGGATTACTCTAAGTTCATGAAACTGCGACGTAGACTTGTATGTATGCCACTTTATTCAAGGCACCGTAAGAATGTACCCATTCGTAGGTGTTTCCCTCCAGAACACACCGGGCATAATAGAAATTAATATGTTCCCCTCATGGGTGTTCCCTCCAAGAACACCCGGGCATGTATGCAAATAATATGTTCCCATCATGGGTGTTCCCTCCAAGAACACCCGGGCAGTAATGATTGTTGGCCCCGCAGGCGCCAATCAAATCGTAATCCGACATGGTATAACTTTTCGTTTCCAGTGGATAGCTATTCACCCGAACGGGGATTGTCAATCCCAAATAGATCTATCTTATAACATTCGCGCTTACCTCCGAGTAATTAACCAATTCATCGCAACATAACTATCCTAATCATTCTTCAAAAGTAAAGTATGCATTCGTGACCAAAAATAAAGTCAAGTAATGTATCCCATAGCGAGCTATGTAAATGAGTATGTAAACCAATTTGTAAACAATCCTGTAAATGCATTTGTAAACAAGCATGTTCTCACCCCAAAAATATACTACCTCCGTCCCAGCATTTGTGACCAAAAATGAAGTCAAATAATGTATCCCATAGCGAGCTATGCAAATAAGTATGTAAACCAATTTGAAATCAGTCATGTAAATGCATTTGCAAACAAGCATGTTCTCACCCCAAAAATATATGTAAAACTAGTAAAACATGGGGCTATAAACTCACAAAATCCTTTAAAACAATCACATTGTTATAAGATAACCGAGTAAGTATAAGGATTTGTAGACAAGCATGTATCCCCCTCGCGGGTTATAAAACATTCAAAAGATTGAAAAGCGAGGCTATGAACTCACATTGATTAAAGACCACGATCAATTAATCCAATTAAATCACAACTGAATCTGCAACGATCTCGACCACGACCTATAATTATGTCGTTCGATTATAATACACGTACTAAATACGATCAACGATGCGTACATCGTAACGACGAAATCATACATATTTTTATATGTATGCAGTCATATATACATGTGATGAGAAATCCACTTGCGCGTCTTTAAACCTTAACCCTTAGTATATTTTATGTATATATACTATTTTCCGTCCAATATAACTTATCTCTAATATTTAAAGAAAGTTACTATTTTTAGACCTTCCGTTTTTAGAACCGAATAATGATCTTAAAACTATTAATTGAAATAATATATTAACCGACCTTTAGTTTTGACCCGCTGTATCTTAGCTTTTAAAGCAGACAATCCTCGCGGCAAAGTAAAATGCCATTACGAACAACTTTCGTGTTTCGCCGGAAGGCTGAAACGGGCTCGAAAGTGCTCAAATCGTTTAATTAATAATCTGTCAGGTTTAATATATATTAAAATAACTTATTTTCTATTAAAGTGTATATTCCGATTTAGATCCAGTTTCTTCGTTATTGGGAGTTAGAAGTCCCGTTTTATGTCTAAACGTCCGTAAAAATATAATTTGTTATCTTTTGTAAACCAAAGTCTAACTTATCAAAGTCTCGAATTCCGAATCCCACATTCTATTTTCTGTTTTAAATTATCCGTTATATAAAGGCACTAAAGTCCATTTTTAGTCCAATTCTCGTCTAAAGCATATCTAATACTGCTTATACATTAATATAAGTCCCGTTTTAATATTTATTTCATATTTTAACTAGACCGCGCAAGTTCTAATATTCCATCACATATTATTCGATCAAATATATGAAACAATTTATATATTTTTGTTAACCAAACTCACTTTATTTCGGTGTCATCCCACGACGCACCCTACGGCTGTTTTCGACAGCCGAAACCAACAGCCCCTCGGCTGTTTTACCAAACCAAACGCACCCTATGTGGGCTGCTGTCCGGAAACCAACCCGGACACACCCTTTGTGTTATAACCCAAACAAACCCTATTTCCCCGGCTGTCCCAACAGCCAACCCGGCTGTCCCGGCTGCCAACCCGACCCAAACCAACAAACAAACACCCCTTGGTGTTATAAGACAAGCCAAACGCACCCTCGCGGCTGTGAACCCAACCCGATGCACCCTCCCCTCGTGGCTTTCTTGCTGCCACCCAAACCAAACACGCCCTTGGGGTGGGCTGCCACAGAAAACAACACCCCCCCTTGTGGTTATAACCCTTAACCCGACCCCGGCTGTGACACGAACCAAACAACCCTTCGGTGGTTGTTTTATACACGAACCAAACCCATGCCCGACTCGGCTAGACCCGGCTGCCCCGCAAACCAAAGCACCCTCATCGGGTGTTAACCCACAACCCAAAGAAAAGAAACGAGGTGACCACGAGCCCGACACCTTGAAGGTGCGGCTGTGGTGGTGGCTGTCCAAACCCGAACCAAACTCACCCTCGTTATTAACAAACCAAACGACCCGGCTGCCAACCCAACCCAAACACCCCTAGCTGCTAAACCCATACCCGACCCGACTGTCAACCCGACCCAACCAACAAACCATCGTCGGCTGTGGTCCCAAACCCGACCACACCCTTTTGTTAAACAAACCCATAACCTCATGGCTATAACCGAAAACAAGCACCCCTTGTTGTTATAACATCAAACCGAGCACCCTTGTGGTTCGGCTGGTACACGAAACAAACACCCCTCTTTCTTGCAACAAAACCAAACGACCCTTCGGGTGGTGGTTGTGATATGATGATGGTGGTGATGTAGATGGTGGCGTCGGTGGGTGAGTGGTGGTGGAAAATGGCGCGTGAGAGAGAGTGGTAGTGGGGATCGAGTACATCGGGTTGTGGGGAGTCTTTTTGGTCTTGCCGGAAAAATCCCGCCGGAAAAGTTTTCCGGCGGCGGCGAGTGGTGGCCGGCGGTGGGGAGACTCGCCGGAGAAGAAGGTGGGAGAGAGAGAGGTGTAATGAGAGTGTGTGTGTAATGTGAGAGTGAAATGAAAAAAAATGTATAAGTTTATATATATATATATTTAAAATGAAAAGTTATAATAGTTTAGGGGTAAAAAGTGTAACATTTTTATTATACTTTTAAAAATATCGGTTCGGAACTCATTTGAGCGACTTAACGACCGATTCAAATCTCGGATTTCAAACAGCGAATAGTGCGTTTTCAAAAAACGATTTTATTTAAAAGGATGAATATTTTATTCTAATATTTTTAATTAATTAAATACTGATTCTAAAAACAAATTTAATTGTTTTTGTGTGTCCGCGTTGTATATTGTTCGAATAATGTTTGCGGTGCTGTTTTAGCCCTTTTCGGCTCGTTTCCAGGTCTCGGGCAAAACTGAAAAGTTGTCAGGAATGTCATTCCACATCAAATTGCTTTAGAGTCCGAGTCGTGAAAACGTGATTTAGATGATCGTTCTTATAAGTCAAGCCAGACCCTAAAAAGTCAAAAATTGACATCGTCATTCTAAATTCGAAAATTCTCGGATGTTACATTTTTAATGTTACTTAATATAATTACAAATGAAAGTAATGAAATAAATTGTTAAAACTTGTTACAATGACTTTACGAGGACTATGGATGAACTTGGACATTATTATAAGTACCACATATGTAAAATATGGTTATAAGAGTTTTTATAGTAAACTACTAAATTAATTAATACATAAAACAAGGTTTTTATAAAGATAAACACATTTTGGAAAAATAATATCTTAGGGGCTGTTTTGTAATTAAAAATTTACATATATGTTTTATGATTTTATAGATTATACTATGTCACAAAGGTCGATGGTCATAAAGAACTCGAATAACGATTAATAACGAAGAAGATACGTCATTTACAAGTTTACGATAGTTAATACTTTTATAAAACAATTTTTATAAAAAGTTCTATTCACCACAGAAAAACTTAGACTTTATAAACATCCATAAATGATAAATTTTTCAATTACCGAGAACGTGCTCGAAGAGGTCGCAGAAAATTGGAGATATACGAATAGGATACGACTAAAAACGGGTTTTTGTAATTTAATTAAAAGTATAAATCGAGTATATAGCTGTTGTGAATAGTAAAAACACTATTCATCGCAGAAAATCAAAAACTTGAAAATGTTATATTTTGATCACTCGTCTTACTACGAAGACGTGGACGTAAGAAACGCGAGCAACGGGCTTAAAAAGACCAAATTAGGTCATTTTTTCGATAAGTTATTTTTAAAAAGTCCTTCTCCAATCCATCAATCCGGTCATTTAATTTGGTAACCAAAACCGTCAAATCATGTTATTGCAGACTACCCTCAGCACTTCTATATGAGTGAACATCATAGAGAGGTGAATCATAAAGAATATGTGTGGGCTATCCAAATTCTTAACCATAGCTTCAAAGATGAATTTAGAAAAGTTAAACCTTCTGCTTGTAGCTAGACAGATAATTACAGTAGCAATGTTGCTACTGAATTGATCCCATGCAGTCTTCTTAGAGCTCAGACAATGTAGAATTATGTGAATAAAGAACTTCCATTGGGGGTGAGAAATGACCTTTAAAGAATGTAAGGCTTTTAGAATTAGTCACATACCCCATATGAGCTAAGTGCTCAAATATTTCTTCATTAGAGAGTGAAGAAATGCCTTCTGCATCATCTAACTTCAAATGTCTTCTCAAAGAAGCTTTTGTTATGAGCTGTTCATGTCCATCAATAGTTGCAGAAATAGCTTGAAGTCCTTCCTCAGTAGTGCTTAAAATAGCAGTTTCCCAAAATTGTTCAATAAGAGACACAAAATAATGGGATTTTCAGTAAGAGCATAGTAGATATGGCTTAAAGTAAGAAAATCAATTATTTTGTCAAAACCCTCACTGGTTTCAGATTTAACCAAATATGCGACCATGTTATGCTTGTCGCAAAATTCCAATCGTGCCATTTGATAAATGAGAAGATGATGAATGAGGTGGGATTAGTTTGTGTGATAAAGTGTAAGGTTCTGGTAGAGTGAATTGAATTATGAGTGAGGTTTAAAAGAATATGTTTTCACCGACTATAAAAGAGTTGTACTTATCTTGAAGAAATCGTTTAATGATATAGATAAATCAAGAAGTCTCCGATTAGTTAAACCCTATAAGCTATAGATGTGGCGGAAATATCTCAACGGCTCTTTGATTGAGGAAAATCTGTTAGGACTCAAACAGTACTAACGGTCACCTAGCAGTACTAAGTGTGGTCTAGCAGTACTAATTTTAAGCCTAACAGTACTAACTTCATCTAGCAGTAGTAATACTTGCCTAACAGTATTAACTTAACACTCACAATACTAAGTGTTGTACCAAGCAGTATTAACTCCAAACTTGATCCATCAAAGATATGCAGCAACAATATAGACTTTCATATACTCTCTTTCTGTTTTTAAGCTCACAAAGTATCTCTTAATTCTTTTTCTCATCAAACACTTATTTCTATTTTTCACACACAACTCTCTTTCTGTTTTTGAACTCACCAAATCTCTCTATTCTTTTTCCTCATAAAACAGACAATTTGGGTACAAGTTGCCATCAATTCCATAAGTTTCAAACTGTCCTCCCCACTTCCAAGTGTGTAACCTCTTGAGAGAGGTGGGTCATTAGACTGTTTTATAGTTTTTTGACAAACTACCAGCCATAAATGGATTTGGGAAGTCTTTACCAAGGCCGTTTGCTTTGGACTAGCCAATGCTTCATTGCAATAACATGGTGCATTGATAACCATATAGTTTTTGGTAAACTATCAACCATCAACGGATTTGAGAAATCTTTACCAAAATTGTTTGCTTTGGACTAGCCAGTTCTTGAAGTCTGTTAGACATGGTGAATTGATGACCATTTGTTATGTGGTTTACAACCAACACTGAAGGAACACGCTACCATCATATTCCTCCCTTCAGAGAAAGCTTCTAGTAGTCACACCAATCAATATCCTCCCCTTAAGCTTCTAGCAGTCACACCAACACTTAAAGAATATTCATGCTAACATCAATATCATCCCCTTAACTCTAGCATTTTCATTAAATCAGCATATCCTTTATTAATCAAATAAACTCTAAGCTCTAAAACCTACAAAATGTTAGTTCCAAACACAGAGAAATACAATCCAACACATTTTGCATAATACTCATAAGAGAATTAATTTCTCTTTGGGACCCAAGCCATTATTGACTTGATTCTGCCTGTTGGATCAACATAGTCAAATTGCTTACAAATGTATGATCCACTATTTTTGGCATGATCTAGAACCTTAAATTTAGGTCTCAAAACACATCATGCTTTTGACTTCTTAAGGTCATTTTCCATCTTACCCTTACCAGTATTAACTACTGCTCTTGTCCCAGCAGTAGTCATATTTTGAACCCTAAAAGTTTTAACATCTTGTTTTAAGTCTTTGGGTCTAAAAGCTGGTTTTGTGTAGTAAGACCTCTTGATAGGTGAATATGAGCCTCTTGGTCTTACATTGTCCATTCTTGGGTAAATTGGTCTAATAGCACCACCAGTTTGTGCTATTTTTGGGGCAAATGGTCTAACAGTACTAACAGGCCTAGCAGTACTAACTGGCCTAGCAGTACTAACTGGCCTAGCAGTACTAACTGTGTGAACTGCTCTTTTCTCATTTTGCTTAACAGGAGTAATCAAACCTGTTCTTGTTAGTACTCCTAATGGGACAAAATTCTTTCTTAAATGAGGGTATTTTGAAAATTTTTGATGATTAACCCTTTTAGTATTATCCCATACTGGTTTGTCCACCCTTGGACCAGTATTGACCACAGTTTTCAGCTTAGGTTCTTGACTCTGTTTGTCATGAAAATTACAATCTTTGATCAAATGGTCAGTACTTTTACAGACAAAGCAAGCTTTTATTTTCTTAAATCCAATTCCTTGTTTCTGAGAAGTTTGACCAATTTTATCAACTCTAGTTTTAACTGTTTGAGTCTCATTAGTCTTAACAGGACTAACTGTTTGCACTTCAGACACATCATCCTCATCATCTGAGTTCCAATCCTCAATGATAACTTTATCTCTGTTAACTGATTCATAGACTGTCTTAGGTTTTTGAGTATTTGCTTCATTTGTTTTACCTACAGTCTCACTTGTTTTAGTATTAAGATCAGTTGTTTTTGACTCAATTATTTTCTTCCTAATGGCATATTCATCTAAACCTGCAAATGATATGTCAGCTCTTGGGGTTAGGAAGTTCCCTGTTATAGGAGGGGGAACATGAACACCTATCTTACTTTAGAGAAACTATACATTTGATGGTGTGTTTCTTCATCACTTGATCTGACATAAAAAACACTCAAACTAATCTCACTATCAATTTCAGAATTGTTACTCATTTCATTCAATTGTGTGCCATATCCTAAACCAGTTTTATCTCTAGCACTCATTTGACTGTTGAGTAATTCATCAAGATTCTTGGATGATTCTTCCTATTTTTCTATCTTTAATTTTAACTCATCTCTTTCCTTAACAACTTTCTCTAATTCCAGGTTAAGGTTGTTAATTTTTATTTCTCTGCATTTTCAAGTTCATTAGTTTTTTAAAACTATATTTTTCACCCCAAAGCCATTCATTCTATTTTCATGTACAAGTATCTAGATTTAGTGACTTCTAAGGCTAACTCATAACCCTGAATTTTTGTACTTGCTCTGTTTGCTATGTTTTTCTCTTTCACTATCATAATTCTTTTGAAGAGTTTTAAAAGATTCAAGACATTGTTTAGAACATTTTTGTACCTCTTTGTCAGAAGAACTTGATGAGCTTGAAGAAGTGATTGCCATTAAAGCATAGTTGACTGGTTCTACTTCAAAATCATTACTCTAGTCATAACCTCCTAGACTATCTTGAGTCACCAGTGCCTGTGATGAAGATTCATTTGTTGGTGCATTGCTCCTGCCATTGTCACCATAAGATCTTTTCCCTTGATTCCTTCTAGATCTGCAATCCCTAGCAAAGTGCCCTTTTCTGTGACAGTGGTAGCACTCAATTTTTGATTTATCAAGTGAAACATGTCATTTTTATTTGAAATCCATGTTCCTTCCTATCTTTAGAATGAATTTCCTCACTCTGACAGTCAACATAGTCACCTGCCATCTAAGATCTAATTCTTCCAAGTCATCTTCATCAATCTGCTGAAAATCCTCATTTTCAAGTTGAGGACTGGTTGTTGGTTGTGCAAAGAAAGAGCACGCTACATCATGAGCATATGGGGTAGATGAAACTTGACTAATTCCTCCAGCAATACTAACCCCAAAATCTCCACTAGCAGTACTAACTTCATTAGTACTGCTAGTATTCTCAGAGGAAAGAAATGCCAAGTTATGAGAAGTAGAAGTGGAACTTAAAGACCTTTTCATCTCATCTTCGTAGACCCTAAGGTTGTTGTATAGGTCATCAATATCAATCTTATCAATGTCTGGCTTATTTCTCATGATTAGAGCAATTTGATTCCATGAAGGAGGAAGACTTCTTAGAAACTTTTGGTTGATATCTTCCTTTGATATTGGAGCATCATGAACCTCTAATTGACTTATGAGTTTTTGTAACCTATCATAAGCCTGGTCCAGACTTTCATTTGATGCAGTAGAAAAGTTTTTAAACTGATGTTTTAGAACATTTTTCTGCATCTTCTTGGATTCTTCATTACCTCCAAACCTTGATTTGATTGCTTCCCAGAGTGATTTAGCATCTGTAACATTGTGAAACTTGAGGAGGTATTCATCAGGTATTGCTAAAAGCAAGATGCTCTTAACTCTTTCCGGATTCCTTTTAGCAACCAGTCGTTTGGAAGTCTTAGGAGCAGTAGGAGCAGATGTTTCTCTAGTTGGTGCATGCTCTTCTTTTAGATCTCCATTGACAATAACATCCCATAGGTTATGGTCTATGTGACAGATATATTGTCGCATTCTCATGCTCCAAATATCATATTCTCCCTTCCTGATGATAAGGATTTTCATTGTTGTGATAGTGGGTGGAGGAATGTCTTGTTCTACCATCTTACAAATGTGTTCTTCTTATTCAGAGTTTCCACACACGCTCTGATACCACTTGTTGGATCGTTTTCTGAATAGATCTTAACCTTTAGCTTGTAAAGGGTTTGTTCCTTTAGATAATTCTAAAGCAACAATAATGAAACACTGATTTGAACACTATTGATTATGCGGAAATTAATAAATAATGCTAAGAAGAACAATATTAAGAATCACAAAAGAACTTTATATTATAACTTGAATCTGCCTAGGTTACAGATTACAAAAACTATGATTGCTAATCGATCTCTATGTGTAGAACTATTTCTACTAACTATTCCCAGGGTTCCTTTTATAGACTAAGGAAAACCTAATAGGCTTTACAAAACGCGTTAAGAGATAATGCATATCTATTCCTAATTTATCTCATGCATATCTCATAAGCATTACTAATACAATATACTAGCAGTACTAGTACTAACTAACAATACTAAGTATTACTGGCAGTACTAACATTATACTGGCAATACTAACTACAAAGCTAGCAGTACTAAAGACTTAGACTTATTTCTTCAATCTTCATTAACAGCATTAAGTCTTCACTAGTAGTATTAATCTTGAGCCAGCAGTATTAACTTGTAGAAGCTTCAGAATCCCAACATTACTAGTGGTCGAAACGTGGGTAACTAGGGTTTCTCAAAAACCCTAATTTAGGATTAGTCAACACTAGCAGGTTCATGTCTTAAGTTTTATTTTGGACACATGTTCATTATTTTTGCTGAAAGAAGACACGCACATCAATTAGAAGCAGCAAGATTAAAGTTCGAGTATGTTTCTAAAAATATTTTCGACTGAAGCTACTGGTTGACAACAAGTATTCGAGTTAGTTTCAACTGCATGAAGGTATTCTTTGTACTGCTTTAGGTTGTGTTAATACTGTTGAAGTGAAATTAATACTGCCAGCTTATTCGTTAGTTAGTACTGCTCTTTTATTGTTAATACTACCCGAACAATATTTAGTACTGCTACATTAGTGACAGCCCTGTGACAGAAAAGGTGTCGCTAACAGATTTGGGAAGAAGGTGAATAAACATTAGTGACAAGTTTGCAACAATTTAGTAACAAATTATGTGTCGCTAATAGCTATGGGAGGAAGGAGAACACATATTAGCAACGGGTTAGTAACGGTTTTGTAACAGATAATGTGTTGCTAAGCGTGAGAGGAAGCAATAAATATTACTTAAGGAGAAAAGTAACACAACTGGCTAACTAGCGCAATTGGTTAGGAGGGTGTTGTTAAGTTTTATTCCTCAAGGTCTGATGTTCGAGCCCCACTTGTGGCGTTCGTTCCTTTATTTTTTGTAGCCAGCAAAATGTATCAAGTCTGTCTCTTGATAATGGACTTACCGCATGGAAATGTCATCACTTGCACCGAACAACATTCATGGGCTGGGATTATGTTTAAACAACTTTGGGCCTGAATTCATATGTATTAATAGTTGTCAATATGGGCTGTCATGAGAAGTTGAAAAGAAAAGTTACAATTGTTTACAACAGTAGTATGATAAAAGGGTTAGTACTGTTCATACACAAGGTTAATTTGTACTGCTTTGTGGTTTAAAAGAATTAGTGTTGCTGGTTAAAATTGTTGCTGCCCGAAATAAGGTATATATTACTATTGTGGTCCATGTATTTGTGTTGTTGTTTAATATTGTTTGATTATTTGTGCTCAAAAGAATTAATACTTCCTTTGTTATCCGAGAAATTTTTAATACTACCAGTGTCGTTCGAGAAAAATAGTTAATACTGTTAGTTGTACCCGATATCGGGTGATAAAGCATGTTTGTGATTCTCGGCTGAGTTATGTTTTGGACAACACACACACGATGTTTGGTTTTTGGTTATGGTTTAAATGTTCTTAAACGTTTAAATGGATCGTTTTTAGGATTATTTGAATTAATTGATTACGAAGCAGATTGTTTATAACTTATTTGGAGTTGAAGTGGAGTTTCACAGGTTTGTGTTTGATCATATCTCAAATGGCTAACAACGTTTAGAGATAACTTGTTTGTGCTTAGAAACGATGTGATGAAGACTTGTCAAAATCTAGCAAAGGTGTGTGATTTTTCTTATGGTGCTCAATGCTCACATTTGCTATCACTTAGTACTTAGTGTCTCATAGAAGATGAGGATTTTTGTCAAGAGGTTGCGATCTACTTATATTTCACAGATTTATTTATATGTTTGATGTCACGTAGATAGTACAAGACATAAGACACAAGTTTGGGTTATTCTACTTCAGCATCAAGTTCGTTATACTTAATTTTCTTCATCAGTAATCATTACATAGAGCCTACAGAATTTGAAGATTCAAGAAATGGTTAACATATGGGGAAGCTTATTGTTAAAATGTTTAACCATTTACATGTGACATTGAGATGAAGGTTTTTACTACTGCTAGTCATTATTACTACTGCTAGTGTGAGTTTCTACTACTCAAGTTCATTTTTCTTATTGTGCTTAATGGTGGGTAATTTGAGTAATTAGAAGGCTTGGATTAGAAGTGTGATATTGGTTTGTAGTGGTCAAGATCAAATTTGCTTACATTCATATGTCCCCTATTGGATTATGACAAAAGGGGAAGAAATATTAACAGGTTGCAACTTATATGTAACACCCCCAAAAATACAACAATGCAGCGGAATACCACATGGGGTGCTACTTCATAATACACAGCGCTAGATACAAGAGAACGACCTCTAAATGCGTCGTTTGTAAAACAATCTCGTTGATTTAATCAAAATCTTGAATTTAGTATACATTTGTCCCATAATTGCATCACAATGAAAAGCTTGAATGTATAGACTCCAATGCACTTCAAGAAATCCGAGCATATAATTTCCCTGAGAAAAACATGCTTAAAAAGGTCAACATAAAGTTGGTGAGTTCATAGGTTTCTGTAAATACAAACGTTAGTTCCAATAAATGTATCTGCCCACTGTATCATTACAGTGTCATATAAAAACGTTTAATGACTACTGTCTCCCTACAGTATCATAAAATAATTGTGTGACCATTTAAATCCTTAAATGTCCTTCCAAAATGTATGTATGATTTTTAGAAATCAATTAGCTGTAAAATATGCAAGACCATTTCTATCCCCAAATAGTCCCAAAATGTACGTGTCAAAGTTGGATCACAAATATCCAAAATATGTATTGCCACTTTATTCAAGTGTGTATAAAACCATGATTACCATTACTCTAAGTTCATGAACTGTGACGTAGACTTGTATGTATGCCACTTTATTCAAGGCATAGTAAAAGTGTACCCATCGTAGGTGTTCCCTCCAAGAACACCCGGGCGATAATAAAAGAATATGTTCCCCCGTTACCGGTGTCCCCTCCAAGGACACCCGGGCAATAATAAAAGAATATGTTTCCCCCGTTACCGGTGTCCCCTCCAAGGACACCCGGGCAATAATATGTATATGTGATTGTTGGCCCCGCAGGCGCCAATCCAATCGTAATCCGACATGGTATAACGTTCGTTCCCGGTGATAGCTAGTCACCCGAACGGGGATAGTCAATCCCAAATAGATCTATCTTATAACATTCGCGCTCACTTTTCTCCAAGTGATTTACAGGTTTATGCAACTAAGCTTAATCCATAATCATAATGTATAAAATGCATTTTAGTTCAAAAAGGAAACCCAGTAGTATTGTTTTCCTCGCGAGAGATATACATATGAGTGTATAACCAATATTATAGTGAGTGTTCACGCCCAACAATTTAAACCAAGTATTGTATCTCCTCGCGAGATATATAAATGAATATGTAAACCAAACAGGTAATCAACCATGTAAATGCGTTTATAAACAAGCATGTTCTCACCCCAAAAATATATGTAAAACATGTAAAACATGGGGCTATGAACTCACCTTGATGTTGAAGAACGATTGATAGGTAGGCATCTCATTCACATTGATGATGAAGAACGACTGATAGATAGGCATCTAATATGCACAATACGAACGGAAGACGAAGCTGCTTGACCGAGAAGATGCAGCTTAACATAACGGCTCAGTCCCACTAGCCTAGGATAATATGTTTGGGTTTCCCGGTGAATTGTTATGTCAACGCGACGCGTTGATAAA
>BQNB010076331.1:0-23031 GCA_026074375.1 Tanacetum coccineum | reverse complement strand
AGATTTTGTTGTCTAATGTTTATCCCTTTGTAAACCTAAATATCTCTAGTATATAAAGAGATATCAGGTCATAAGTTTATATGTATACAAAAGAAAAGAAAAACACGTGTGTGTATCTCAAGAGATGTAGATGTCTAGTTTGTGTGGTGCAGCCTCAAGGATCTTTGATTCCTGTTACAGGTGGTAACCGTTCTATACTGATCATATAGAATTGAGGATTAGTGGAAATGTATGGTAATAAAATCTTATTCAATAACATTGATGTTCTTATCTATATTCCACTGCATATTGTTATCATTGGTATTGTTAATCCTAGATATAAGATCTAAACAATTTGAGCTTAAACGATCTAAGGAGTTCTATCAAACTCCACAGTTGGCCAATAATATCTCAACCGCATGGCTTTGGCCACCACGGACCGTGGTCCTACGTGCATGCTGCAGGACCCCTCATGAATTTCTCGGATCACATAATCCGCTTGGAGTGGTCCAACACACCTTAGCCACGGCTTTAGAAATAACCGCCAGTAAAGAACCCATTCCAATAATTCATACTATATAGCCTTGATACGGAGTTTGCTTGCCTCCTTTCTATGTTGGTCTATCTTCGTCTACCACTGTTGTCACTTCCTTCTCTTGTAGGAATTTTTCTTTAAGTACTTTGACCAAGACATGTTTTGATAAGTGCGTAAAGCTGGTTGACGCAATCTTGCTCAGAGGGCCATCTGTTTTCTTCTTGTTTTTTACTCTATATGACTTGGCTATGGAGATTAGCCAATTCCCGCTGATCAGGCTTTTGGCCTTCTCAAGGCACTTGATCATATTTTCTTCTTTGGCGACGTATGTCCCTTAGACTTGATTTGCCACCAGTTTAGAATCTAAACTTACGTGCATATTGCTCTCTCCCATCTGGATTGCTATCCGTAGGCCAACTATTAGTGCCTCATACTCTGCCTCGTTGTTAGAAGCAGTAAACTGAAACCTTAGCGCGTAGGTAAACTCCATTCCCTCTGGGCTTATCAATATTAGGCCAGCACCCGATCCATCCACACATGATGATGGAGCTTTGTCCATTGACATATCTGGTAGAGCTTCGTCCGGCTTCTCTACAAGGAAATCTGCTAGGGTCTGTCCTTTCACGGATGTCCTTGGCCGGTATGTGATATTGTGTTCTCCCAGCATGGCGCTTTATTTTTGTAATCGCCCAGCTACATCGAGGCATGATATTATTTGTTTGATGGGTTGGTCGGTGATAACTACGATAGTATACGCTTAGAAATATCTTCATAGCCTTTTGGCTGCGAAAACCAGTGCTAAAGACAGGGAGGCGGTGATGTACTGTTGGGTATAGTTAGCTCGTGACCCATGCAGTGCCGGTGCTTAACAAAATAGACTAGCGTCTGAAGATTCTCCCTTTCAGTCATTAGGACCGCACTAATAGCTTCGCGAGAGGCGAACATGTATACAATCAATTCCTCCTTTGGTTTGGGTGCTAGGACCAAACATTGTAGTTCCCGACAAGTGTTGCATTCAGCTGCATAAAAGGCCTAGTTTCATCTTTGGTGTTCTATGAAAGTCACTCTTCTTGATGCATTTCTTCAAAGTTTTGAATAGCGGCAAGGATTTTTCCGCCGACTTAGAGAGGAATCGGTTCAGACTAGCCAACTTTCCATTGAGGCTCTGGACCTCTTTGATTGTCCGTGGGGACGAGATTCGTAGCATGACTTTTGTTTTGTCTAGGCACGGTTTTATCCCTTCCAGGGTAATCCTCTACCCTGAGAACATTCCTTCCACCGCCCTAAACGTACATTTTTGGGATTGAGCTTTATATTGATTTTTCGTAATGTACGGAATGTTCAATCCATTATCTCTTAGGCATCTCCTGTCTCTTGTGTGGGGGAGGCATGTGTCTCACTTTAATAACCAAGGTCGTCGACGTAACACAACTATTTCTAACCACCTTGGCTGTCAAAAGCTTTGTAAACCAGCCGCTGGTATGTGGCGCTGGCGTTCTTGAGGCCGAAGGGCATTTTGGTATAGCAATATACTCTATGGCTGGCGTGGAAACACTTAAAGGGGTAACTGCAGAGGGATTCCACTTTCTAATCAATTTGTGGGATGGGGTAACAATCCTACAGACATGCCTTGTTTAGATCCATGAAATCCACGCACATCCTCCAGCTACCGTCATGCTTCTTTACCATGACTGGGTTGGATAGCCAAGCGTGATAATAAATTTCTCTCATGATTCCCGCCTCTACTAGTTTCTGTACCTCTGCCTGGATGGCTTTGGCATGTTCCATGGCTTGCCCCTCTTCTTCTAATCTGGACAAAAAATATCCTTCCCGATGTTGAGTCCTATCTTTAGCTATTGAACGCAAGTACTCCCGTTATGTCTGACGGCTGCCATGGGTGCGAATGTGTCCAAGATTTTTCTTAAGGACCGAGCATATTTTTGGTTCATCCTTTTGCTAGATAAGAGCGTACCTTCGATATTTGCCCACATCTTGATTTCGGGAAAATTGATGTATAGCTACTTTTGAAAACATCTACTTTATGAGACGGACTTCAGCCCTCTTGAGGATCTCCTTAGACGATGTGGTCAACCTTGTAGACGATGTGGTCACCGTGACGCACTCAGCGGGTATCAAGATAGTGCTACGGATAGTGACTATTCCTTCGTTGACCGGGAACTTAAGCATTCCGTGGGCTGTGGATGGTACTTCTTGGATTTCTCTTATTCTAGGTCTTCCAATGATACCATTGTACAATGATAGTGACCTCACGATCATGAAATTCATCCATGATTTTGTAAAATGTTCTGCATCTCCTATTGTTACTAAGAGCCTAAGTTGTCCCAGTGGCCATATAGTTTCTCTACTAAAACCAGTTAACGATGTCGTTGCAGGGACCATTTGGCTCTTGATTTCCGGTCGGAGCCGGTTGAAGCAGTGCTCGTAAAGTACTTCTGTTGAGGAACCCTCGTCTACATACATGCGGTAGATCATGTGCCCGCCAATTTCCGCTTCTATAATAAGCGAACCTTCTGCCCCCTACTGGTAGTCAGTGGTGGGAATGTAATTTCGCTAACACTGGCAAAGCTTTGAGTCACGTTCTGCCTTGTCATTCTATGCCACGGTTGTACCATATAGATTTCCATGGACTTGTCTTTGGCCGGGACTTCCTTCTTTCCAACCTTCGGTTGATCTCTACCTTGCTTTATTTCTTTAATTAAATGCGAGAGCTTGCCTGCTCGCACCAACTCTTCGATCTGCTTTTTTAACTGCATACATTCGTCTGTGTTGTGTCCTTTATCATTGTGGAAGTCTCAAAACTTGTTGCTGCTTCTCTTCTCTACCGGGGTTACCATGGGTGGTGGTGGTTTGAACTTTCCTGCTTCGGTCGCGAGGATTTCTTTGGGTGTTCTTGTAAGGGGGGTAAACCTGCTAGACCCCCGTCCTTCCCTTGGGTGACCTTGGAAGTCAGATTTTCGCTCTGAAACATGCCCCTTGGGCTGGTCCTATGGCTTCCACGATGTGTGACCTTTCTTTTTGGAAGCGGCGGCAGTTTCTCCTCGTATGAAGGCAGTGGTGGTTGTCATCATTTCTTCCATGGTCTTCGAAACATATTCGTTGAGGCGCTTTGTCAATTCAGGGTTGTTAACTCCATGCATAAATCCGAAGATTCACATGCACTCAGGGGCCCTCTTCATACGTCCAGTTTCAACCTTGAATCGCTCCATGAAATCCTCGATGGTCTCTCCATCCCTCTGCTTGATATTGTAGATTTCCACTGGATCTTTGATGTACTTCTTTTGCTACATAAAATATGCTAAGAAGGCTGCTTTGAGATCCTTGTATCCGTCTATGCTCTCCCTGGATGGGAGCTCATCGAACATACTCTCGCGGTCCATTAGGGAAGAATTGAACAATAGGCATTGCCTAGCGTTCCACCTGTGCTGCGGCTTAGAAAATTTTTACGTGATCCTCTGGGTCTCCTGTTCCATCATAGGTTTTTACGTTGTTAGGCATTCGTGTTTTTCGCGAACTTTTGAAATTGCGGATTCGAGGTGTGAATGGATCCACCTCTTCACATGTCTAGGGCACCGCTAAGTCTTCTTCATCTGTAGGCTTGTGCCTTTTTGATGTTGACTTCCAGTGTCCTCCATCGCTGGTGCCGCTCTCCGACACGCGAGATAACGGGGATTCACTTGCCCTCCCTCTTTTCATACTACGGGAGCGGTCCCTGTCACGAGAGTGATATCTATGTCTGGCCACCGTCCCGTAGGAGGAGCAGGTATTACCATATGATTCTTCGACGCCGCGGGAGCGGTCTCTGCTTCGAGGACGATCTCGGTTGGAAGAGTCCCGTCTGTGAGGGTGACCTCTACTGTGAGAACGATCCCTAGAGTTTGCCCTGTCCGACCCGGACTTAGTTGTGCTTGGCGAGTAAGTATCGCTAAGTCGCTCGAATGCCCTATGCCTCCGATGACTTAGCTTGCCAAATACGTTTCCATCGTTGTTTTTCAAGCATTCCCGCATCTTGGGCCTTTCTGACGGGGGTACCTTGCGGATAAGGTTCCAGCACTCAAGTTTTGAGAGCCCTCTCTCATTATTCGACTTTTCTTGGTATTTTCTCCAAAGTCCAGCCTAGTATGAACTTCTTTTCGCTTGTCACGGCGAATCTTATCCATAATGATCGGCAAGATATCCTCGTAATTGTAACAACTGGCAATTTTTGGAATTTTAAATGACTATTTTACCCC
Source organism: Tanacetum coccineum (assembly GCA_026074375.1). Classification (NCBI taxonomy): domain Eukaryota; kingdom Viridiplantae; phylum Streptophyta; class Magnoliopsida; order Asterales; family Asteraceae; genus Tanacetum; species Tanacetum coccineum. Next base: position 18,267 of record BQNB010076331.1, on the reverse strand, counting down.
TTTGACTTTTCGGGTCCGACTTGACTTTTTGTCTTTTGACCTTTAATTGTCACATAAAAACGATTACCGGCGCTCATTTTTCTAAGAGTAATTCCTGGTGTTGGGTCCCACGGATGGCGCCAACTTGTTGATATAGAAGTTAGGTCGGGTCTTGTTTAGTCCGAATAGGCAACTATTCGGGTATGTAGCACCTTGTTCTTTTATCAAGTGAACTTGTTTGAAAGACCATGCACAAGGAATGAAACACCGTTAACCTTATCGTGGGAGCGGATCCTACGATTAGACTCTGGCGTGAGAGTAAATATATAGTCTTGGGGAGTAATCGAATGTAATTAGGTTTTTTAGCCAGTTACTTGTATTGATGACAATTGCGTTCCTTTTATAGGCTAAATAGCCCTTAGCTTTGCATAACTTTCGGCCCAAAATACGTCCGATATATAAGAGATTCGGAATTATCCTAACCTATTTAAATAAGTAGAGTATATCTCTTATTTAATTAGGTTATTCTTTCCTAAAGATAGCGCGTGAAGATACCGCGGCCACGGACCACGTGCTGGCAGCCGCGACCCGTAGGTCCAAGTGGCCGTGACAGCGGTGTGTGGGCCGAAGGCCCATCGTTAGCTACCAAGCCCATAATAGTATGAGTGGGTCGGGCCCGTCCATACTCTACGTCATCAATACTAGCAGTAGTTTTTTTGGCACACGATGGTCAGTTCGTGAAGTTCTCCAAAAACTCATAACTATAATTAATTGTTATCATCTTTTGGATAATTGTTAATTTTGGCCCTTCATTTTTAATTAACACAAATTTTGAGGATTTAACGAAATGGGGGTTAGTGTGTTAACGGAAAGTGAGAAAAAACCTAAATCGGCTAGAAAAAAAAGTTGGCCGCCTTTTTGTGCAAGAAAAAAAGTAGAGTACCTCGATTGGAAACAGACCCTAAGTTTAATGCCTTTTTGTGTCATTTGCCTTCTTATAAATTCATATTTTACTAAATTTTCGTTTTTTATATTTTCTGTTGTGTTCTTTCAGTATTATATAATTAGGATAAAGTTTTTAGAATTTTAAGATTTCGTTTAGTATTTTTAACACATTTTTAATGAGAAAATCATATAAAACAGTTTTAATATGCGAGAATAGGAGTTACGATTGAAATACGCAACTGTATGAATAAATTAAACCTTTTTCGGGTTTTTGTTCACAATTTTTAGTCCTAACTATCGGTCACCGATTTCTAAGTAAACATATCCCTTTAGTATAATTGAGTAAACATATTTGGTTTTCCGTGTACATGCCACGTTGAAAAAGCTCACATACCAAATCGGTACATTTGAAAAAGTTCGTTGCTATTGTACGATCAATACCCAAACTTTAAAATCCCACGTAGATTTTTATCCGGTAAAATAACTTTTTATCCGGTAGCAAGTTAATGGTGGTGCAAATTAACACAAAACCAAAAACTTTGTTATATTGAGTAGAACATAAAAAAGTTTACGTAAATGGTACATTAGTGAAAGTACGTTTCTATTGGACGGCTAAAACATTTTTTTAATGTATGATCTTGTCCATTAGATCAAATTATTTGTGTGTTAAGATTAATCTTTTTAAATGTAAGAAAATTAAAGAATATAACATAACTCACCTCGTGTAAACTATGAATATTTTATCTTATATTGCTAAAAAAATAAATGTTGACGTGTTAAGAGAATAAATTAATCTTGCCCATTTAAACTAATCTTGATGCTTATCTATTCCTTTATTTGGCAAAAAGTGTTTGTAAATTCGTTTTTTTTTAAATTGAGCTAAAACATACGTGTGTTAAAAATTAAAAAATAAAAAGGTATGGGAAGGCGGGGTATTATATAAAATTAAAAGGTCTAATTTGGAACTAAGAAAACACAATTACCTCAAGAAGAAAAACCCCGATTCACCGTATATGATCTCCAATTCTCTCCACCTCTAGAAGTAAAACCCCAAACTCCTAACTAAAAGACTAAAACTCCATGTATTGTTATATTGGAGATCATTCAATACTTGATAGCTAAGGCAATATAACAATACTTGATAGTTTGGGGTTTTACTTCTAGAGGTGGAGAGAATTGGAGATCATTCAATTATAAAACCCCAAACTCCTAACTAAAAGACTAAAACTCCGATCAAACTCGAAATCATCAACGAAGGTCGAAATCATCATTCTTGGATTTGCTTAGAGGTAATATAATTGAATGATTTATATTGAATTAATTTCTGTAAAATTAATCACTTTCAATGTTGTTATTTGGTGTTAGACTATTTTTGGATGTTTGCAAATTAACTGATATAATTTTATGTATTGCAATATGATAGTAATAATAATGGATCAGAACATTAGCAGGTTATGATCATGATGGTTACTTTCCATAGTTCATATATATTTTCAATACGCTTATAAATGCATTTTTCGATGTATTGTTGTAACTTAGAGAGTTAACACAATCATTATTACAAATTCAACAATGTGGTATGAAACATATTTACAAAGTTTTGGTTTTTTGAATGTTTTATGGCCAATTATTTTGATGTATGAAATTCTTCGGGCATTAAGAAAAGGATTTACTATTTTGTTAAATTATACAGAGTTTGTGTTATCCGATCTCCATGGATGCACCAGAAATTTCAACTCAGGGTTGGAAGAAACATAGAATCAAAGTCAAGCCAACTTCCGCAAGGTATCATGTTTCATCTTATGGCATCACCAGCACCCCATTACATTAGTGATAATGTCAGAGTAGATGTATGGTTCTATAACATAATGCTTAATATTGCGTTATATTTCACCTACTTTAAATGTTTTATAATATCAAACTGCTTGATTTTAATGGAGTTTTTGTGTAGTGTTTACGACAGGAGGCAAGGAATTTCGAGGGCTTTCCCTTTCCAAGGAATGGATGGTTGGCTATCTCGCTGCGGTAGTGGTGAAACACGGGTAGCTTCTGCACTGCTACATCTAATAACAGATAGGTTCTATTTTTCTTTATGTTATGATCAATTTTGACAAGTTATTTAGTTATTGCCGTAATTATCATTCAATGTAGTTGCCATGATACTTGATAGCTAAGGCAATATAACAATACATGTAAGTAATGTGTCTCCTGACCAAAGAGATAGACTATATGAACTTTATATGGCTTACATCAAGTTCTTATCATGTAACAAGTAAAAACCATATGACCAGCTTACATGTTTGACGATTCCCCTTTTATATACTCATTGCTGAGAAATTTAAGCCACCTTAGACCCATTATAGTCAAACATGATCCAAATTGACCTGTTTCCGTATATGTATATATGAATTGAAATTTCCATTGGTAGTTTTGATGTAGGAAGGAGACACAGATAGCTTATTATCTTATTTTTGGCAATTTTTATTTGTACGCAAACCCTAACAACTAACAATGAATCGTTGCTTTCTTACCATTTGTTGCACGAACTTTAAATCAAAATCGAAACAATATCAACAAACAAAAAAACACCTGGATACAATCGATCCAAACAAGTCATAACACAAGGTGAAGAAGTCGAATTCGATTCACAATTTGATTCTAATAATCAATTTAAGAAGATGATTTTAACGTCACTTTTGATTCAATTAAAGATATTTTTTATGACGTTATGTGCTAATTTTTATATATTATAGTGTTAGTTTTTCTAGAGTAATTTGTATCGAATGGTTTAACAAGAATTCCATGTTTTGGATGTTTTGTTAATATTTGAGTGAGAAAATTTTAAAGTTTGTTTATACTTTTTGTTTTCTATGAATTATAGTGATAATTCGAAAGGTAAATAAAAGATATTTGTTATTTGATCAAACTTAATTTGTTTATATCTTTTTAATTTGTTAATCAAAGGTCATCAACTAATGGATAATTGAACCTGTGAACACACATAGAGTATATAATTAAAAAAAACAAGAAGTATATAATGTTATGTATTCAATTTAAATTAAGTAAAAAAGTTATAAGTATTAATATGTTTCCAATTGCCTTTAAAGTCTTTTTGTTTTACCTTAATGATTGTGGTGTTTAAAGAAAAGTGATTATGTCCTTCAAGTAGATACAATTTTAGGCTAACTATGATTTTTTTAGTGTAGGATATAATCGTATATTTGCTTATTTGAAGACACATGTGTTGGTGATAGTGATAATAGTTTATTTAGGATAGTAGAATGCTTTGTTAGCCAGTTCTTTTATAATTATGTTTTTAGGTAATTATTTTTAACAAGCATCTATAAATTGCAAAGTAAATATTAATGTTACCCATCACATTGTCGCTTTTGTAGGCGTAACTTGCCTTTATGGTTTTTATTAAGTGATTTGAATTAAGTACTACTCTCAGCTGGAAGAAGTGAACATGGGAACGACATATAATGAACCTACATTATATAAAAGGTTGAATTCTTTTTATTATGCAATTGCTTATCAGTGTTCATAGTTTTTACTAAACCTATTTATTTAAGCACTTTTCAAATATTGAAATATATAAACGACAATAAAAGACCATTCAGAAGCCTCTTCCAGTGCCAGAATATCCCGAAACCATTAGCTAAGTCCAAAGAGTCGGTTCAAAGTGTACGGGGATGTTTGGGATTGCTTACTTAAGTGCTTATCTGCATAATTTTTATATAGATAAATCAATTTTGTGTGTTCAAAACTGCTTATTAGCTATTTTTAGCATAATAAATAAACAGATAAACATTGTTATTTATAAACACTTAACTAAGCAATCCCAAACACCCCCTATAATTCAAGAAATTTATTAACAATACTTTTATGCATGTAGCCTTATAATAGAGGCATAAGGATATAGTATTAAGACACTCATACGATCGTCTTGATCTGCATTTGGACCATTGATTTGATGGAGCAAGTACATAGTCTCTATTGTCCAGTCTTAGGTAGTGCAGATGGTCATACTGTAAGTGAAATAACCAACACCGAGGATACCAGACACAGAAGGTTCGGAGCAAGGAAGAAATGATGGAATTTAAGAGTACACCTGTGAAAACTACAATGGTGAGTTCATCTTGATAAGAGCTTCTAAAAGATATAATGGTAACGGTTTAAAGCATTTAAGAAATCATGGATACCAAGTTAATATGTCAAGGCGCGTAGACATGAATAGAGAAATTGTAACTGTTGTGACTGCAAGGATTACTAGAGTCCCCTCTATACCCTCTGGGTTTCCAATAAGGTTTTGCAACCAAACACTAAAAGAGGTTCATAATATACCCTTTAATGATTTAAATATAAACAACATTAGTCATGTTAAAAATTTGTTACAAACATGTTTCATTATCTCTTAAGATCTACAGCATTATGTATCTCTCAAAAGTTAATTTACTGCCATTTGTTATTAGTTCTATAACCTGTTGTTGTGGTTGTTGGTTTTCAGACTAGCAAGAAAATGAGAGGACGTGCTTTTGAATATAATGACATTTTTGCAGACAACTAACAGGTGATTTCTAACATATAGCCATCATTGATCTTATGGACTATCTAGGTTTTTTTTCCTATTATTGTTAATAGTAGCTTTATTGGTTTAACTTAAACGCCTAACACAATTTTCTTTACCACTCCAGAAAACCGGCGTACTTATGGGCGAATTTAGTATAGTAAGGGTTGAACACATGGGACAGCCCTCAAATCATTTCCGAAACACATAAAATTGAACTTGAATATTAACCTGAACATTTTCGACATGAACCAACTGATATATAAGAGTTTCATACATGTCTTATCCCGTAATATTCAAAAATAGGTAAAATCGGCATTATGCCAAACACACCTTAATATAAATCTCATTACCGAAATACTCAAGAACAAATAATCTGAATCTCATTACTTTTGTTTGTAGGCTCTCACTGGTTCGGAAGCTAAAGGTTTTGCTTTTACATCAAACATGAAGTATATGATATAACTTCACCTTTATCGGTGTATAGGGACTCAGATAAACAAAGTCTTCCTGGTTTGTAAGTTTATTAACTATTTGGTCTGAATATCGAGTCGATGTATCTATTATTTAATGGTAAAGTTCAATGGTGTCTCTTACTTGGCCAACTGGCGAGCACATTTGATTAACTGATTGTGTTAATTTTTGTTCTATGAGTCTGGTTTATTATGCATGTCATGTAGTTTTTCGAAATTACAATATGGGTTAGAATAAAACCGCAATGCACAAAGGGAACCATATTGACATTAATGTGCGATCTGGATTATGGGTTGTTAGTATGTACAACGTTGATTGTGAATTTGTGGTTCTGATAGAGGTGGTGACTGGTGTGATGAGCGGTTCGGATAAGTGGTTAATGGACCGGGTTAGACTGAGTTTGGCTATAGGTGGAGAGTTGAACCGGGCCTTGAACCTATACTTGGCATGGAATAGGAATAGTTGGGCCATTGTAATTTCATTTGTTTGTCCCATTCTCTTCATCTCTGATTCCTTCGCTCTGTACCTTATGAGCGAATACATAGCTGACTATGGCTTTTTATGGTTGTTTCTTTGAGTAATATGATGTCAAACCTTGATCGCAGGATCATTGCATGATGCGGTGCGACCTGATTAATTAGTATTATCGACAAAAGTGTAATCCACAAGGACTCTAAACAAATTTAGGTAGTTGAAGGGAAATATTCAAAAGCGTTTAAATGAGGTCTAGAATTTAATACGTACTTACTTTTTTGTATTTAAAAGTTAAAAATTGGGTCTATAATCCAATACATACTTATTTTCTGTATTTAAAAGTTAAAAAATAGGTACATTATAAGTTCATTTTGTTTTCCATTTAACAGGTTTACATGATGGGGGGGGGATGGCGCGGCCGGGGTAAAGAGGTGGGGTGTGTGAGTCGGTGCAAAATTGTAATGACTGTATTATATATATACTCCTTCTTCGTATCATTTAAGCAAGATTTATCAAGATATAACTAAGCTGGAGAAATCTAGTATAATCTTCAAACTATACATATTCTGTCGTGTACTTAAAGCGAATCACAAACAAGACTAGGTACCATGGTATTACATCCAATTTACTTTACATGATATTAACGATCTGATCTTTAGAGAAACAATGTCAGACTAGAAACACTAACCTGTGTGCTCCTATGGTACTATACGATGCTCCCAGGTCTCTTGAAGACAATGCGACGCAACAAAAGTCTCACTACTAGAGACACCGTGTTAAATAAGTATACACAATATTGGTACCATAGTAACACCAGATTGAGTGACGACAACTACTACTTATTCAACTATCCTCTTCAGCAAGCTGTATCACTTTTACACACTCATTAGACATGAGGTATACGAGATAAAGAGGTACTTAAATACAGTTTAACTAACTCTTACCAACTATTTTTGGCCAGTCCAGCACTATATAGTACAGTACTATATATATCTTATGAGTAGCAAACTATTTAATTATATTCAGTTTCGCCATAAATTAAAGAATATTACAATCTGTTTAAGTGCAATACAAAGACCAAATTTATCATATACAATTTACTAATCGGTGTGAATTGTAGAGAGAATACAAACTTCGATTCTTACAAGGCAACTTAATCGATCATACATAAATCAACTTGAAATCTAGAAATAAACAACAGAACTACATGTTGCTGACTTGTCTTGACACGAGATTGTAAGTATTGATTTTTAAATACTCACGCGCTAATATTGACAAGTGTATCATGTCTCTTCTGTATCAAAATGTACCATATAGTATTTATCCTCACTATTGTTCTTACCTTTTTGACATAACCAAAATGACACAAATTTGACACATTTATATATATTTCCATAGTAACAAGTTGATGGAAACAATTAAAACCTGCACATAATTTTAACGTGGTTTAGTGACCTGAATCTTATTCACTATTGCCAATGTGTTTTATTAATCACCTCCTTTTTAAATATGAAACAAAACTAAAAACAAACAGTTACACTTGACCGTAATAAAGTTCCATCTCGAACTGCTACAAAAATCGACCCATTTGGTCCATTGTCACCTCTAAATTTCTTAATCATACAGAAAAGCTCCTTGTTGCGCACCAGCCGCAGCAGGTGTCTTAGGCTGAGCCTTTTCGACGACAATAGCTTGTCAATTCACCCAGGCTTTAACCAAGCAACCATCTCACAATTTATTACTGACCTTTTGAATGATGTCAGCACCTAAGCGCTCTTCTGCATCCTCGATCTTCTCCTTGATGGCAGGAACCAATGTTGATAGATGAACAAATGCAGCACCACTGCCAGGAACAGTGCCAGCTAATGTTAAAAATGTTGTACACATTTTGGGAAAAAATAACAATGATTTATCACTAAATAAACACAAAAGAGAAACTACATGATCCCATTTTTATTTCTTTTAAAGAAAGCAATACATAAGTTACTTTTTAAATGTCATGTTCACTCTCAATTTAGACCAACTGAGCTTGCCAATCATGTTGTACACATTTTGTGATAACGATGGATTTAATAGTTGTTACGTATAACGGTGCTCGAGGGACCAAACGGGTAATCAACAGTTGCCCAAAAGGACCCCGTATGAGAGTCCTCGTTATCTGGGGACCAAACGGGCAAACGGGGCTAAGTTTGGGGACCAACTGTGTAATTTACCCTAAAAAGAATTTGCATTTATGTGATTAAGGAAGCCACTTGTTTAAAGCTTTAACTCAAGTTTGTGTCATATTATTCAGTCTTGTATTTTTTTTAAACGGTTATTCACATAACGTCGTATGATACTCGTAGATTTCGTAAGCACAAACAAACAAAGAAAAAAAGTTCATTTGACTTTACTTTCATAATTTGCAAAAATATCGCTTTATTCACAAACAATAATTTACATGTATCTGAGTTTTTTTACACGAACTCAATTTCGTTTAAAAATATCGTTAACTTTTTTATTGCGAAAACAAATCATAGGAAGAATACTCTCCTCAATGGCGATTTACGCTATCTTCAGTTCCAACTAAAATAACAATTTCATAACCGTTTTCTGCCATTAAAACATTGATCAAATCCTGATAATCTACTCAATTTGAGGTCGCGATCATAAGCTGATTCCGTATTTTACGTATTATCTAGATTTTTTAGGGTTACTGTTTCATTGGTTGTTTGGCGCCAAAATTGAGATTCAAAATTTACTCTGTCGTGAGAAATTGTTGGGTATCAATTTGATTGGAATGGTTGTTATAGTGGTTTAATTGATCATTTAGTGATTGTTTTTAGAGTAATTGTCTCAATTTTAATTTTATCCAATTTTAGTTGTAACCCTAATCATGAGATCTAAGAGGACTATTAAGCCTGTTAAGATCTTTGATAATTCTGTTACAAATTCAAATAGAAATAAGAATAATCAGAAAAATTCAACAAACAAGAAAAGGAATATCATTAGCAATGAAATGGATGATTTGAATGATGTGGTGGATGTTGAGGGAGGAAATGGTGCAGGGGATAGCAATGGGGGTAAGGATGATGAGAACATAGGAAATCAAAATAAAGGTGGAAATGAGGAGAATACACTTAAGGAAGAGGTTTTGACTTGTGAGGATGATGAAATGGTGAATAACAAGGGGAAGGAAAGTATGGAGAGTGAGAATGAACAGAATGGGACTGATAGGGGTGGTGAAGAGAAATGGGAGAAGAATGTTGATAGGAAAAAGGGAAATAATGAACAAAAGGAGAATATCAGTAGTGGAAGCACTTATGCAAAAATGGTGACAAAAGTTATGCAGATTGTAAATAATAAACTAGACTTCATACCTACTAATTTTAATGAGGATGGAAGTGAAATTGTGATTTTTGATGAAGATTTGGATACTGATAATGAAGAATTGGATATTCTAAAAGGGGGGATGATTGTTGATGTATTCTTAATCAAGAAAACTCAGCCAAGTTGTATTGATGTAAAAGACTGGACACAGGATATGATGCAATACTATAAGAAGCAATTGGAAATCAACAAGTTAAAGAATATGGAGGATGGAAATGAGGATATAGAGGATGTGCTTGAAGCCAATTCTGGTATAGACAAAGATTTGAGCACAAAGGAATTGGAAGGTATGGACACTACTATTCTATATTGATAGTAGTTTTTTTTGCCTGTCTGTCTATTTTTAAATGATAGACCTCAAAATAGGCATGTGGAATATTAGGAGTATGAATCAAAAGAAAAAACAAAAATCTGCTCTTAATTTCATAAAAGAGGAAAATATAAATGTATGTGGAATTATAAAAACTCACATAAAACCTTCAAAGTTAAGCAAGGTGGCCTCTATGGTTTTTGGAGGATGGGATTGGGTTCGTCAATTAGTTGTGTTACTTAGCACTTAATGGTCTGTAGAAATTATGAATCTGGTGGGGTTAAAAACAAGGTGGTATGTAATGAGTTGGTTTCATATGATATGGCCAAGTGATGTTGGTGATTGTTGAGAATCTCAAGCTAAAATGAAACGTCTTTTGCAGCTTTTGTGTTGCTTCTAATCTTACTGGAAAGAAGAGGTTTGTGGGATAATTTGAGAAGATTTAAAGCTATCACCTCTGAAAGTCCATGGATTTTGATGGGTGACTTTAATGTTACCTTAAATCTGGAAGAACACTCTGCTGGAGGATCTAAAATAAATGGAGATATGCAGGAATTTAGAGAGTGTGTTCATGACATTTGAATGTTGGATGATTTGTAAGCTGACACTGGATTATTTTGCACCACTATGGATAACACCGAAGTCCCCCTAAAACCTTCGGACACCAACATTCCCTTAACGAACTTGATAGAAGTCCACACAATGGTAATTCTGGTAATCCATGATGTCTATGGTACATGCATATCTGATTCATCCTTTCCTCTTATTTCAGCTCTCACAGTCTAGTGGTGATTCATTTACCCAATACTTTGGAAAGGAAGAAAAAGTCCTTCAAATTTTCTAATTTTGTTGCTGATAAAGCTGAATTCCTTGATGTGGTAAAAAACGAATTTAGAAATGTGAGGTGTAATGGATATCTTGATGTACAAGGCTAGTGAGAAAATGACGAGGATGAAAAATTCCCTTTGAATAATATGGCATGAGCAAGGGGAATGTTGTTTTAGAATTGTAATGACTAGATGGAAGACGGACCACTTGAATAGAGCCCAGTGGATGTTGAAGCTAGCCCTAATTGTAAAGTGGTTAAGGAGAAGTTATCTAAAGTTCTGCGAAGTAATAATAATGAAGCAATTAATGATGAGAAAAATTATTGCTTCAAAAAGCAATAAAGTGAAATGGCTTCTTTGTGATATACCAAATGTATTTTAATAATGTGGTGAAGTCAGTAGATTGCATTCTAATATGATTATGAGAGTATGTGATGATAAGGGAAATGGTTTGAAGGCTGATGATCGGTGGCCCAGGATCAGTTTGTAAAACATTTTGAGAGGTTCCTTCTTAATAATGGTGGTACAAAACACATTGATAATCCTGATACCTTGTTTCTCAACAAGTTATCTAAGAATGAAGCTGAGTACATGGTGGGAGACATAACTGACAAAGAAATCAAGGAGGCCATGTTTGGGATTGGGAATGATAAGGCTCCTGGTCCAGATGGTTTCACAGCTATGTTTTTTAAAATAAGAGCTTTGAGATATTGTAGGGTATGGATGTTTGTGGTTGTGCAAATCAAGGGAATTTTTCAATTACAAACAAGTTATTCAGGTGAAATCAATTGCAACATAATCATCTTGTCCTTTAAAGTACAACTAGCCAAATATAAGTTTCAGATTATAGACCCATTGCATTTTGCAAGTGTGATTTTATAAATGTATAAGCAAGACTTCATCACACAAAAGGATACAAGGGGCGGTTTGGAATAAGCGACGTTAGTATAATCAAAAGGATTCTACAAGATAATTTATGATACTCAAGAACTTTTGAGAGGGTTATCATTCAAGGAAGTAGGCCAAGAGATGTGCTTAAAGATTAACATAGCTTAAAGCATATAACACTGTAAACTGGGACTTCCTAAAGCAAATTTTGACCTATTTTGGCTTTTATTATAAGATTATAGGCTGGATCATGACTTGTGTCACTAGTGCATCATTTACTGTATGTGTCAATGGGGGAAAATATAGATATTTCAAGAGTAGGAGAGGCCTGAGACAAGGTGACCTAGTGTCCCCATATTTGTTCACTTTGATTATGGATAGTGCTACCTTGATTGTCCAAAATGGGTATTAGGATAGTGAGCCTATTCAAGTGTCCATGGGTTGCATATGGAATTAAATCTAGAACTCAAACTTTGTTTTGCTGATGTATCTATTGATGTCTATGCACATGGTGTTCATAAGGTCTGTGCAATGTTCTAAGGATTGACCTTATGGGGTTTAGTAAGATTTATTGGCTTGTCCCAAACATGAATAAAGAAAAAATATCTTATATTCTCGGGATATGTAAGAAGAGGGTGGAAAGACAAGGAAGCTTAAAGTTATGTCTTTGGTAGTAGGAACACCTTCCAAATGAAAGTATCTTGGTTCCCCTTACATAACTAAGAATTATTGGTATTTCGGATGTAACCTATTAGGGAAGAGTCAAGCAGATAATTAGAAAGTCAAAATGATTGGAAAAACTCAATAGCTCTGTCATATGCAGGCAGAATTGTAGCTTATAAATCTATCTTAGCTTTATGCATATCCTTATAAATATATAACAAGAAAAACAATAGCTTCTGTGGTTTCTTAGTTCCTCAAACAAACTGTGAAACGATATTGTTAAGGCTTTAAAGGGATATTTCTCGGCGTGCATGGAGAATCTAAAGAAAGGGGCTGCCAAAAGTTGGCTAGGAATATTATATTTGCTCCAAAGTCGACGGTTGGTTGGGGATTAAGAGACTTGGGCCTTGAAATGAGGCTTTATTATGTAAGCACATGTGGAATGTAATAGCCAATAAAGATAGTCTATGGATCAAATGGGTAAATACAGTAAAATTGAAAAATAAAAGTATTTGGGAAGTTGATATTGATGAATCCGATAATGGCACTTGGAAAGCTATTCTGAACCTGAGGAATGTAATAAGGGATAGTATATTGAAGGAAATTGGTGATGAAGAGAAACTACTATTTGTTTGGATTGGATAAGTTGGAGTAAATGAACGGCCCTCTATGTGACATTATTCCTTTTAAGAAAAGATATGAAGCCAGAATGGATGATTACTAATCTAATCATGATACTGTCTACGAGCTAAGACTTGTTACAACTTGGAAGTGACCGACACTTTTTGTGTTTCCAACAATTAATGACATTCAGATTCCTATACTGAGATATGGGAAGCAGGACTGCCTAATTTGGAAAGATCAAAATGAGAACAAGATGAAATTTTCTATTAGGAGTGTTTGGGAGAAGTTTAAAGAGAGGAAGCCTGAGATTAGTTGGCATAAAGTAGTGTGGTACCCTCAATGTAATCCTAGGTATGCTTTCATTGTTTGGCTTGCTATGCATAAAAGATTGGCAACTCAAGACAGGATTATGGCCTGGAATAAGAACACTAACCTTAAATGCCCATTATGTAGTAAGGAGAGTGATTCTCATGAGCATCTTTTCTTTAAATGTCCTTATTCTAAGGGAATATGGAGGAATGTTACTACCAAAATGGGGAAGAGGAATTGGGACAATGTATGGGAGAAAGTGGCCTGCACTATAGCAAAAGGGGGATGCAAGAGCAATATTAAAAGTGTGTTGGATAGAATGGCATTTGCAACTACAATATACTTTGTTTGGAATGAGAGGAACAAAAGAATATTTACTCAAGAACAAAGGAATTGTCAAGATCTGCTGAATGGGATTGTAGAGAGTATTAAAATGCAGTTAATGAGTCTAAAGGTTAAAAAGTCTTTAGATGTGGAGGAAATAAGTAAAGAATGGAATATCAGCATGAACATTATTCAGTGATGGGAAGAGCTCTTTCTGGATTAAGGACTGTTTGATATAAGGAAAGTTTTGTACTTAAAACTGAGGATAATGGGCTTATTGTCTCTGTTATCACTAAATATATAACATAAGGGTTTGTTAAGGTCTTTGCAATGGCTGATACCTTGTATCTTGGATTTTTCCTCGGTTAGAGTCCTAATATTTTCTCTTAAGCCTTAGGTTGGCCTAGGGAGGATCTGAGTGTTTTTAGTGATATTTTGGACTTTAGCACAGGAATATGTACCATAAGGTAGGTGATCAGCATTGTTGAAGGGTAAAAGGCCTTGGAGAGTATAACATGATGTTTAGAATGGAGACGGGATTGCCTTATTAATGTCCAGAATCTGCTTTTACTATGGAGGTTAGGTTGGGTTTACAAAAGGGTGTGTGTTTCTGTCTTAGTGATGCCTGCACCTAATGTCCCTTTATACAATAATGCTAGCGAGTAATACTTCATTGATTATGGTTGACCTATTTGCTAAAAAAACATGTATCTAAGAGGGAATTACAAGTTGCCCCTTTTGTAATGTGAAATGGGTGTTATATTTACACAATGATGCCACCTTTGTTTAGTATTAAGCCATTGTGGGTGATGGGTGAATGGTTTATGGTTTGAACTGAGTGTGGAAATGTAGTTGTGAGAATATGGTAACTTGGTGCATCAAGGTGAACTGATAAAGGCTAGATACAATGTTTAGTTTGTTCTCTGATAGGAAGGGTTTATCAGAGATAAATCTTCATTATGTTCCATCAAAGAAATGGTATGCATGATAGTTTCTTTGATTTATGATAAGGATTTTCCTTGTCTGTTGTAATAGTATGTAGAAGAGTTGTATAATAAGTGCAGGCATGTCTGTCACTTAGGTTCTATTTGAGTATAAATGTTTGTTTGATATATATGAAAATCGGTTTTCGCCTTTGAACCAAAAAAATCATAGCAATAAATATGGACCGTAGGAATTTTTGATTAGGATTTTGAATTTGACAATTAGATTTTTGTTTATAAAAAAGATGCTTTAAATAGTATTATTATAAAACACAATATATAATAATATATAAAACAAAATTAAACTTACTATTACATTAAGATTTAAAATATAAATAATATTTTAAATAAATAAAAAGAGAGAAATAAAGAATACGTATGATGTGGTTGTTAAGAAAAGAGATTTGTCTACAAAAAAGACAAATGGTCAGAAAAATGAAAGGGTGAGCGCTCGAATTCCTTATGCGCTTACTGCCGTTGCCTGAATTCTATTTACAAATTACAAAAATTTACACACAACAACTCTTATCAATCACATTACCAAGCCACAGGCCACACCCCACAACCAAATAACGTACTGAATCTCGTTAGAAGTATGAGTTAAGGTTTAAAAAACAGATCAAAGGGTGGCGTTTGGTTCATAAAAGTGGATTAGACATTGATTAGGATTTGAGAAAGTTATGAAAAAGAAATAATGACAAAGAAACATTAAATTAATAATTTAATTTATATATGTTTTTAATAGGATTTATGTATATATGTTTGAAATAAAAAAAAGTAAAAATATTAAAAAAATGGAATATATGTAAGGATGACAAAAAAGCAATGAATAAACAAGAAAAAAATATCTTTAATTGTGGATTTCATCAAAAAACAACCCCCTTAAAGCCTGGTATTGAAAACAAAGATGCAATTCCAGTTCGCGTTGCACTGTTACACTTTTTTTTTTTTTAACCGATCATAAAACAACACATACTTCAACATTAAAACAAAATACAAAAACCAAATACTCTCATTTAGTGACAACTTCACGTTGGAAATAAAAAACCAACAAGATATAGCGCAACATGAGATCCAAAGTTTCATAAGACTTTTAGATGTTGGGCAATGAGTCAAGTTTTACTCTTTATATTTATCGTCCATTACTTCTTAGCCAAAAAAGACACGTTAAATACATATAAATGTACGGTATACATCATATCAAGTGATGAACTAAATATATACTTCCGTACAATACAATAACCTTTTATAAGGCTAGACACGAAGTTATAACGATGTGTTTCGATTTTTTTTAGATCCGGTGAAAATATTACCATATTAATTTAGTGTCTTACTCATTTAATCGTAAAAAGAAAGATATATAATCAACACATAGATCTTATAAATAAAACGCAAGTAAAACATTGTAACACATGAAAATGTTACATGTTCCAAACAACTTGTAATGCAAGACTTGTCTGCACTCGAGAAACCAAAAGTTTACATGTTAATGTAATGAGTCGACTACCACTAGAGTCCACTTCAATGAGTTCCACTTCTAATATAATGAGTTCTAACAAATAACGCATACCAAAGATACATGTCTATTGTATTTTTATTTATTTGTTTCATCTCGCCCCAAGTCTTGCTATGAGCATAAACCATTCTTAACCATCACACCTACAACACAAATAAACATAGATTAAAAACTGACAACTAATTGATATGAAATATTAAAATCAAAACTTATAAAGATTTACTGCAATATGTTCTTACCTCGTTGACATCTTTTTTCCGTCATCATACTTTACACTTTTCATTCCTAAATTTTTTATTTTTAGGTCATATCATATAAAATTGCAAAATTGTATAGATAACATATGTGAAAATTCATAAGAAATTAAAAAAAAAATTGCTACTGCATATACATGGTAGAAATTCTAGAAATTATCTTGAGTGTACATATATATTTTGGCGAAGATGAAAGAGGAACTTACGAAAAAATGCTGCATTTTCGGGAATATATAGGTATTACTTATGACCAAATTCAAGATAATACTTTTGACCAAACAATTATAAATTAAAGTGTCTTGCTTTTAAACTTATCATGTTTTGTTGATTAGAAACGTGTTTTAATTGCATCTTAGTATTCCACAAATTTAGGCACAAAGATAGATAGGTTAAATCTTAATTTAAAGGGTTGAGATTTGATATCAATTTATTTCGACGGTTGAAAACTAATGACAACTCATCATTTTTTATCTATGTTGCGTCGGCAATAGAAAGGAGAATATTAAATCCAAATCATGTGTCAGATTGTAATAAATATACCAAACAAAGAATTTAAAGAATCTAAGACACATTTTTGGTAATTACCAAATTTGGGGACAAAGATCGTCGCACAACAATTCGAGTGAGAATTTATAAATTCAGCGACAGTTACACGGTTGATAGGACTACAATTTATGTAAAAATAAAGGAATCGCTCAAAAAAAATTTTCGGCGATATGTAGATATTATTTAGCGACATTCACTATTCGGCGGGCCCCAGTTTTGTCATATATCGCTCAAAAAATTTGAGAGACGCTAGTGCCGAGTTAATTTGTTTTTAGGTTGTTTTTATAAGTTGAAATTTTTTTAAGGTTAAGGTTCTGTGTGTTTTAAGTTTTGTAGTTTAAAAATATGTTTATAGTGATATATGTGTAATGTTATCGTGGTACGTTTATTAACTTTTAATAGGTTTGTATATAATTTTTTTTTTTACGTAATTGTGTTGTCTTTGATGGCCGCTACGCGATGAACAAAAAATGGTTGAAAATAAAGTTATTATGAATACAGAATGATGTTTCATACAACCCTACTAGGACACCACGTTGTTACAAAACACGTCCTAAATTTGTCGTGGATGAAAGAATGTAAAAGTTGTAATTCATTTTTAGTAGTAACAATTTTTTCGGCTCACTCATTTAAGTCATAGATTTACCATCTTATAAAGTTGTCAAATTAATTGTGAATAACGTCATTAAATTATAGCCACCTTTAGACACACGATTTAACCTATTTAGTCGAAATATCTAACAAACAGAGGTGTTGATCGGTTCGGTTATCGGATTGTTCGGTTAAAAAAGTTAGATAAACCTGAAAACCGAACTGAACCGAAAACCGAATTTGAATTCGGTTCGGTTTTTGAGTTGACCCAAATTACACAATTTATTTAAAAACTGTAATAATAACATAGATATTTAGCAAAAAAATATTATAACAAGTATAAAAAGTGTTTTTATATAATGATACATTTTTAAATGGTCCTTTTATATATATAAATATATAAAAAATATATGTATTTATATAAATTAGGTTTTCGGTTCATATTATCAAACTCATATCCAACTCGAAAACCGAATTTGTAGTTCGGTTCGGTTCAGTTATTAGTTCGGTTCGATTTGTGCGACGGCCGATTTTAAGATTTTTGACCACGATTCATTCTATCCTAATAACACTTTCATTAACTCAAAATGAAATTTCATAATATATTATCAGTTGCTAATTATG
>BQNB010076330.1:0-31186 GCA_026074375.1 Tanacetum coccineum | reverse complement strand
ACCACACGAATTAACCACGAATCCACACGTAGCTCTGATACCAATTGTAGGATCCCGTTAACACTTCATAACATATATATCATACACGAATTTGATCTAGAAAAGAGAAAGAGAGTGAGTTGTTTTGTAGAGAGAGAAAGAATAGAGAGAGAGAGAGAGATGAGAGAAAATAGAAAAGTGGAATTATTTAAAATGAAACAACTAACTTTTCCAAAGAGGAAAAGTTACTTATATACCCCGACACATTAAGTGACGTTCGGGATAATTGACTAGGACCCGGGCTCGGGTTTTGCTTGGGATTAAACCCGAAACATATACAATATTAGATTAACTATCGAGCCCGATTCCCGATACTTTCCTATTACAACGTTAACTAATTGATTGACCGAGACTTAAATACATAATGAACGAACTTCATGTTCGACTCAATATTTTGAGGCTAACAAATGTCAATTAGTGCTTCATTTTTTCTGAAATCTTTGAAAACCTAGATTTTTCTAAACGTTGTTTTGGTTGTTGCAGCCCATGGATTCAGATAGGGATCCACATTGGAATGTCATCATGCTTGGATCTTTCAGGATTCTTTGAAAAAGAGGTAAAGATTAATTTTTAACTATATTTTTAGCATACCTTTCACTTAATATATCAAACAAGTCTCATTCCGCTTGTAGTGTTTTATGAACTATATGCATTAACTATAGACTATTTCAACCCTTTTGGCTACTCTAATCGTAGATGTATTTTTCTTTTGGCCCGTTTTGGTTAAAAACATCACATCCGCGTTGTGTTCGTTTATCCTTACCTGCTGAGGAACTCAAACAATATGCTTTAAGGTTTGGCAGTTTAGGCAGCTTCACTCATCACATGATTTTTCAAAGCCTATTTACTCATTTACTTTGAAATTAGGTATTTTTCGGTTTCGCCTGTAAACGGTGTGCACAAGTATCAGTGTACTTTTCATATTTTGAAGCATTAGATGGTTTCTAAATGAGTGTTTGGTACAATCCGGATTTTAATGGTTTTAGCGTTTTGTAAATGGCAAATCAAGTGTCCGAAAGTTATTACAACGTGTCTCGAAAGTTAGTGTAGTTATATACACATAGATACGGATGAAATTAAACGTGTAGAACTCATACGGAATCATAAATCTTAATAAATTTTTGATTAACATGTTAATACTTTTTTTTTAAATCAAACCGCTGCTGTTCTATCTTAGCAAACCGTCGCCAATTCTGTCTTAGCAAACCGCTGCCAATAAGTAACTCACCGCCTAAATAAAATAATCAAACCGCTGCCTTCCTTTTGATAAGCAAACCGCCAAGAACTTAAGCAACTCGCCGTCTAATTTAATATTCAAACCTCCGCCTATATTTGCAAACCGCCGTATACTATAGTAACTCGCCGCCTAGTTTTTTTTTCAAACTAGGATCCCGTAATCACTTCATAACATACATCATATAAGAATCAAACTAGAGAATTAGAGAGAGAGATGAGTTGTTTTGTAGAGAGAGAAAGAAGAGAGAGAGAGAGAGAGATGAGAGAAAATAGGAAAGTGGAATTATTTAAAATGAAACAACTAACTTTTCCAAAGAGGAAAAGTTACTTATATACCCCGACACATTAAAGTGACGCGCGGGATATTTAACTAGGACTCGGGCTCGGGTTTTGCTTGGGATTAAACCCGAAACATATACAATATTAGATTAACTATCGAGCCCGATTCCCGATACTTTCCTATTACAACGTTAACTAATTGATTGACCGAGACTTAAATACATAATGAACGAACTTCATGTTCGACTCAATATTTTGAGGCTAACAATTCGTCAATTAGTGCTTCATTTTTTCCAAAATCTTTGAAAACCTAGATTTTTCTAAACGTTGTTTTGGTTGTTGCAAGCCATGGATTCAGATAGGGATCCACTTGGAATGTCATCATGCTTGGATCTTTCAGGATTCTTTGAAAAAGAGGTAAAGATTAATTTTTTTAACCTAAATGTTTAGCATCAACCTTTTCACTTAATATATCAAACAAGGACACATTCTAGCTTGTAGTGTACGTCTTTTACATCTTTTTAACGAACTATAATTGCATTAACTATAGACTATTTTCACTAATTTTGGATACTCTAATCGAATGTATTTTTTCTTTTGGCTCGTTTTGGTTAAAAACATCACATCCGCGTTATGTTCGTTTATCCTTACCTACTGAGGAACTCAAACAATACGCTTTAAGGTTTGGCATTTTAGGCAGCTTCACTCATTACGTGATTTTTCAAAGCCTATTTACTCATTTACTTTGAAATTAGGTATTTTTCGGTTTCGCCTGTAAATGGTGTGCACAAGTATCAGTGTACTTTTCATATTTTGAAGCATTAGTTGGTTTCTAAATGAGTGTTTGGCACAATCCGGATTTTAATGGTTTTAGCGTTTTGTAAATGGCAAATCAAGTGTCCGAAAGTTATTACAACGTGTCTTGGAAGTTAGTGTAGTTATATACTCATAGATACGGATGAAATTAAACGTGTAGAACTCGTACGGAATCATAAATGTTAATACTTTTTCTATTAACAAGTTAATACTTTTTTTTAAATCAAACCGCTGCTGTTCTATCTTAGCAAATTGCCGCCAATTCTGTCTTAGCAAACCGCTGCCAATAAGTAACTCGCCGCCTAAATAAAATAATCAAACCGTTGCCTTCCTTTTGATAAGCAAACCGCCAAGAACTTAAGAAACTCGCCGTCTAATTTAATATTCAAACCGCCGCCTGTATTTGCAAACCGCCGTATACTATAGTAACTCGCCGCCTTGTTTTTTTTTCAAACTAGGATCCCGTAATCACATCATAACATACATCATATAAGAATCAAACTAGAGAATTAGAGAGAGAGATGAGTTGTTTTGTAGAGAGAGAAAGAAGAGATAGAGAGATGAGAGAAAATAGGAAAGTGGAATTATTTAAAATGAAACAACTAACTTTTCCAAAGAGGAAAAGTTACTTATATACCCCGACACAAACATTAAGTGACGTTTGGGATAATTGACTAGGACCCGGGCTCGGGTTTTGCTTGGGAAATAAACCCCGAAACCGTATTCAATATTATAATTAACTATCTGAGCCTGATTCCCGATACTGTTTATCAATTACATACGTTAACCTAATTGATTGACCGAGACTTAAATACATAATGAACGAACTTCATTTCGACTCAAATTATGAGGCTAAACAAATGTCAATTAGTGATTCAGTTTTTTCTGAATGTATGAAACCTAATTTTTCTAAATGTTGAATTGGTTGTTGGCAAGCCATGGATTCAATTGGATCCACATTGGAATGTCCATCATGCTAGGATCATTTCAGATCTTTGAAAATAGGTAGAGATTAATTTTTAACTATGATTTTTTTTAGCATACCTTTCACTTAATATACACAAGTTCATTCCGCATGTAGTTACTTCTTTGACTAGTCTATTTATGAACTATATTCATTAACTATAAGACTAATCAACCTTTTGGCTACTCTAATAATCGTAGATGTATTTTGTCTTTTGGCCTGTTTTGGGTTAAAACATCACATCCGCGTTGTGTTCGTTTATCCTTACTTGCTGAGGAACTCAAACAATATGCTTTGAGGTTTGGCAGTTTAGGCAGCTTCACTCATCACATGATTTTTCAAAGCCTATTTACTCATTTACTTTGAAATTAGGTATTTTTTGGTTTCGCCTGTAAACGAAGGTGCAGCTAAGTATCATTGTAATTTTATATTTGTGAAGCATTAGATGTATTCTAAATGATGTTTGGCAACAATCGATTTAATGGTTTAGCGTTTTGTAAATGCAAACCAATGCCGAAAGCTATTTCAACATTCTCAAAAGTTAGTGTAGTTATAATACACATAGATACGGGATGAAATTAAAACGTGTAGAACTCGTACGGAATCGAAAAATGGTTTAATCACATTTTTTTATTAACATGTTAACATAACTGTTTTATTAAATCCAACCGCTGCAGTTCTGTCTTAAGCAAACCGCCGCCAATTCTGTCTTAGCAAACCGCTGCCAATAAGTAAACTTCGCTGCCTAAATGAATAAAATCAACACCATGCCTTCCTTTTGATAAGCAAACCGCCAAGAACTTAAGCAACTCGCCGTCTAATTTAATATTTAAACCGTCACCTGTATTTGCAAACCGCCATATACTATAGTAACTCGCCGCTTAGTTTTTTTTTCAAACTAGGATCCCGTAATCACTCATAACATACATCAATATAAAAGAATCAAACTAAGAATTAGAGATAGAGAGAAGTTGTTTTTTAGAGAGAGAAAGAAGAGAGAGAGAGAGAGATAAAGAAAATAGAAAAGTGGTAATTATTTAACAATGAAACAACAAACTATTTCAAAAGAGAAAAGTTACTTATATACCCCGACACATTAAGTGACTTCGGATACTTGAACTAGGAACCGTGCTCGGGTTTTTGTTTGGATTAACCCGAAACATATACAATATTAATTAACTATCGACCCCGATTCCGCGATACTTTCCTATTACAAACGTTTACTAATATTGACCGAGACTTAAATACATAATGAACGAAATGAACATCATGTTCGACTAAGCGCAAAATTTGAGGCTATCATATGTCAATTAGTGCTTCATTTTTTCTTAAATCTTTGAAAAACCTAAGATTTTCTAAACGTTGTTTTGGTTGTGGCAGCCCATGGATTCAGATTAGTTGGATCCACTTGAAATGTCACATGCTTGGATCTTTCAGGATTCTTTTTAAAAAAGGTAAAGATTAATTTTTTAACTCATATTTTTTAGCATACCTTTCATTAATAAACATCAAGTGCTCAATCCGCTTGTAGTGTACATGTCTTTTGATAGTCTTTTATAAACCTATAGCATAAACTATAGACTATTTCCAACCCTTTTGGCTACTCTAATGTAGATTTATGTTTCTTTGGCCTGTAATTTTGGGTAAAAACATCACATCCGCGTTGTGTTCGTTTATCCCTGTACCTGCTGAGGAAACTCAAACAATATGTCTTTAAAGGTTTGGCAGTTAGGCAGCTATCCTCATCACATGAGTATTCAAAGCCTATATTCCTCAATTTACTTTGAAAAAAAAATAAAGGTATTATTTTCGTTTCCGCCTGTAAAACCTGTTTGCACAATATCAGTGAACATTTCATATTTTGAAGCATTAATGTGTTTCAAAATGTAGTGTTTGGCACAATCCGTATTTTAATGATTTTTAGCGCTATGTAAATGGCAAATCAAGTGTCCGAAGTTATTACAAACGTGTCGTCGAATTAGTGTAGTTATATACACATAGATACGGATGAAATTAAACGTGTAGAACTCGTACGGAATCATAAATGTTAATACTTTTTCGATTAACATGTTAATACTTTTTTTTAAATCAAATCGCTGCTGTTCTGTCTTAGCAAACCGCCGCCAATTCTGTCTTAGCAGACCGCTGCCAATAAGTAACTTGCCGCCTAAATAAAATAATCAAACCGCTGCCTTCCTTTTGATAAGCAAACCGCCAAAACTTAAACAACTCGGCTGTCTAACTTTAATATTCAAACTGCTCCTGCCTGTATTTGCAAAAACCGCCGTATACTATGTAACATCGCACGCCGGTAGTATGGTTTTTTTTTTCAACACTAGGATCCATTAAATACACTTCATAAGCATACATCATATAATAATCAAACTCAGAATTAGAGAGAGGAAGAGATGAGTTGTTTTTAGAGAGAGAAAGAAGAAGCGAGAGATGAGAGAAAATAGGAAGTGGAATTAATTATAAAATGAAATAACTAAAACTTTCCAAAGAGGAAAAGTAACTTATATACCCCGACACATTAAGTGAATGTTTCAGATAATTGACTAGGACCCGAGCTCGGGTTTTGCTTGGATTAAACCCGAAAATATACAAATATTAGATTAACTATCGAGCCGATTTTCCCGATACTTTCCTATAACCACCTTAACTAATTGATTTGACCGAAGACTTAAATACCCAAATAAATGAAACAACTTCATGTTCGACTCAATATTTTGAGGCTAACAAATGTCAATTAGTGCTTCATTTTTTCCGAAATCTTTGAAAACCTAGATTTTTCTAAACGATGTTTTGGTTGTTGCAGCCCATGGATTCAGATAGGGATCCACATTGGAATGTCATCATGCTTGGATCTTTCAGGATTCTTTGAAAAAGAGGTAAAGATTAATTTTTAACTATATTTTTAGCATACCTTTCACTTAATATATCAAACAAGTCTCATTCTGCTTGTAGTGTACGTCTTTTGACATTCTTTTTATGAACTATATGCATTAACATAATACTGTTTCAACCCTTTTTGGCTACTCTAATGTAATGTATATTATTTAGGCCCGTTTGGTTAAAAATATCTACATCGCGTTGTGTTCGTTTATCTTACTTGCTGAGGAACTCAAACAATATATTTAAGGCGCAGTTTAGCAGCTTACTCAACACATGATATTCAACAGCTATAACTCATTTACTTTGAAATTAGATATTTTTCAGTTTCGCCTAAAACGATGTGCACAAGTATCAGTGTACTTTTCATATTTTGAAGCATTAGATGGTTTCTAAATGAGTGTTTGGCACAATCCGGATTTTAATGGTTTTAGGCTGTTTTTAGTAAATTGCAAATCCAAATTCTGAAAGTATTAAACATGTGCCTCTGAAGTTAGTGTATTAAGTACACATATACACGGATGAAAATAAACGTGTATACCTTTTACGGAAACAGTAAAAAAGGTTAATACTTTTTGATTAACATGTAAACTATTTTTTTAATCAAACCGTTGCTATTCTGTCTTAGCAAACCGCCAGCCAATCTGTCTTAGCAAATCTCTGCTCTTTAGTAACTCACACGCTCACGCCTAAATAAATAATCAAACGCTGCCTTTCCTTTTGATAAGCAAACCGCCAAGAACTTAAGCAACTCGCCGTCTAATTTAATATTCAAACCGCCGCCTGTATTTGCAAACCGCCGTATACTATAGTAACTCGCCGCCTAGTTTTTTTTTTCAAACTAGATCCAATTAATCACTTCATATACATACACAAAAAAGAATCAAACTAGAGAATTAGAGAGAGAGATGAATGTTTGTAGAGAAGAAAGAAGAGAGAGAGAGAGATAAGATAAAAAGGAAGAGTGGAAATATTTAAAATGAAAACAACTAACATTCCAAAGAGGAAAAGAAACTTATATACCCACCCCTAACACATTAAGTGACAGTTCGGATAATTGACTAGAACCAAGCACGGGGGTTTGCTTTGGATTAAACCCGAAAACGTATACAAGATTAGATAAACCTCTGAGCTGATTCCTGATACTTCCTATACAAACGTTAACTAATGATTGACCGAGACTTAAATACCTAATGAACGAACTTCATGTTCGACTCAATATTTTGAGGCTAACAATTGTCAATTAGTGCTTCATTTTTTCCGAAATCTTTGAAAACCTAGATTTTTCTAAACGTTGTTTTGGTTGTTGCAGCCCATGGATTCAGATAGGGATCCACATTGGAATGTCATCATGCTTGGATCTTTCAGGATTCTTTGAAAAAGAGTTAAAGATTAATTTTTAACTATATTTTTAGCATACCTTTCACTTAATATAAAAAACAAGTCTCATTCTGCTTGTAGTGTACGTCTTTTGACAGTCTTTTTATGAACTATATGCATTAACTATAGACTATTTTAACCCTTTTGGATACTCTAATCGTAGATGTATTTTTCTTTTGGCTAGTTTTGGTTAAAAACATCACATCCGCGTTGTGTTCGTTTATCCTTACCTACTGAGGAACTCAAACAATATGCTTTAAGGTTTGGCAGTTTAGGCAGCTTCACTCATTACATGATTTTTCAAAGCCTATTTACTCATTTACTTTGAAATTAGGTATTTTTTGGTTTCGCCTGTAAACGATGTGCACAAGTATCAGTGTACTTTTCATATTTTGAAGCATTAGATGGTTTCTAAATGAGTGTTTGGCACAATCCGGATTTTAATGGTTTTAGCGTTTTGTAAATGGCAAATCAAGTGTCCGAAAGTTATTACAACGTGTCTTGGAAGTTAGTGTAGTTATATACACATAGATACGGATGAAATTAAACGTGTAGAACTCGTACGGAATCATAAATGTTAATACTTTTTCTATTAACATGTTAATACTTTTTTTAAATCAAACCGCTGCTGTTCTGTCTTAGCAAATTGCCGCCAATTCTGTCTTAGCAAACCGCCGCCAATAAGTAACTCACCGCCTAAATAAAATAATCAAACCGTTGCCTTCCTTTTGATAAGCAAACCGCCAAGAACTTAAGCAACTCGCCGACTAATTTAAGTATACAAACCGCCGCCTGTATTTGGTCAAACCGCCGTAATACTACGAACTCAACTCACACGCCAAGTTTTTTTTTCAAACAGGATCCCGTAAATCACATCATAACATACTCCTAATAAGAAATCAAACTAGAGATTAAAGAGAGAGATGAGTTTTTTGAAGAAGAAAAGAAAGAAAGAGAGAATGAGAGAAAAATAGGAAAAGTGGAATTATTTAAAATGAAACAACTAACTTTTCCAAAGAGGAAAAGTTACTTATATACCCCGACACATTAAGTGACGTTTGGGATAATTGAGTAGGACCCGGGCTCGGGTTTTGTTTGGGATTAAACCCGAAACATATACAATATTAGATTAACTATCGAGCCTGATTCCCGATACTTTCCTATTACAACGTTAACTAATTGATTGACCGAGACTTAAATACATAATGAACGAACTTCATGTTCGACTCAATATTTTGAGGCTAACAAATGTCAATTAGTGCTTCATTTTTTCTGAAATGTTTGAAAACCTAGATTTTTCTAAATGTTGATTTGGTTGTTGCAGCCCATGGATTCAGATAGGGATCCACATTGGAATGTCATCATGCTAGGATCTTTCAGGATTCTTTGAAAAAGAGGTAGAGATTAATTTTTAACTATATTTTTAGCATACCTTTCACTTAATATATCAAACAACCTCATTCCTGTTGTGGTAACTCTTTTGACAGTCTTTTTTATAACATATGGCATTAACTATAGACTATTTCAAACCTTTTGGCTACTCTAATCGTAAAGTATTTTTCTTTTGTCCTTGTTTTGGTTAAAAACAACACATCCTAGGCGTTCTTTTGTTTTATCCTTACCTGCTGATGAACTCAAACAATAGCTTTAAGGTTGGCCACTTAGGCAGCTCAGCCTCCATCACATTATTTTTTCAAAGCCTATTTACTCATTTACTTTGAAATTAGGTATTTTTCGGTTTCGCCTGTAAACGATGTGCACAAGTATCATGTAAATTTTTATATTTTGAACATTAATTGTTTCTAAAATGAGTGTTGGCATAAATCCGGATTTTAATGGTTTTAGCATATTTGAAATGGCAAAATCAATTGTCCGAAATTATTACACGTTCACAAAGTTAGTGTAGTTAAATACACATAGATAACGGATGAAATTAAACGTGTAGAACTCATACGGAATCATAAATGTTAATACTTTTTCGATTAACATGTTAATACTTTTTTTTTAAATCAAACCGCTGTTGTTCTGTCTTAGCAAACCGCCGCCAATTCTGTCAAAGCAAATCCCGGCTGCATACGAAACTCCGCTGCCCTAAATGAAATAATCAAGAACCGTTGCCCTTCTTATGATAAGCAAACCGCCAAGAATCCTTAAGCATCTCGCGCGACTAATTAATATTCAAACTGCCGCCTGTATTTGCAAACCGCCGTATACTATAGTAACTCGCCGCCTAGTTTTTTTTCAAACTAGGATCCCGTAATCACTTCATAACATACATCATATAAGAATCAAACTAGAGAATTAGAGAGAGAGAGATGAGTTGTTTTGTAGAGAGAGAAAGAAGAGAGAGAGAGATGAGAGAAAATAGGAAAGTGGAATTATTTAAAATGAAACAACTAACTTTTCCAAAGAGGAAAAGTTACTTATATACCCCGACACATTAAGTGACGTTCGGGATAATTGACTAGGACCCGGGCTCGGGTTTTGCTTGGGATTAAACCCGAAACATATACAATATTAGATTAACTATCGAGCCCGATTCCCGATACTTTCCTATTACAACGTTAACTAATTGATTGACCGAGACTTAAATACATAATGAACGAACTTCATGTTCGACTCAATATTTTGAGGCTAACAAATGTCAATTAGTGCTTCATTTTTTCCGAAATCTTTGAAAACCTAGATTTTTCTAAACGTTGTTTTGGTTGTTGCAGCCCATGGATTCAGATAGGGATCCACATTGGAATGTCATCATGCTTGGATCTTTCAGGATTCTTTTAAAAAGAGGTAAAGATTAATTTTTAACTATATTTTTAGCATACCTTTCACTTAATATATCAAGCAAGTCTCATTCCGCTTGTAGTGTATGTCTTTTGACAGTCTTTTTATGAACTATATGCATTAACTATAGACTATTTCAACCCTTTTGGCTACTCTAATCGTAGATGTATTTTTCTTTTGGCCTGTTTTGGTTAAAAACATCACATCCGCGTTGTGTTCGTTTATCCTTACCTGCTGAGGAACTCAAACAATATGCTTTAAGGTTTGGCAGTTTAGGCAGCTTCACTCATCACATGATTTTTCAAAGCCTATTTACTCATTTACTTTGAAATTAGGTATTTTTCGGTTTCGCCTGTAAACGGTGTGCACAAGTATCAGTGTACTTTTCATATTTTGAAGCATTAGATGGTTTCTAAATGAGTGTTTGGCACAATCCGGATTTTAATGGTTTTAGCGTTTTGTAAATGGCAAATCAAGTGTCCGAAAGTTATTACAACGTGTCTCGGAAGTTAGTGTAGTTATATACACATAGATACGGATGAAATTAAACGTGTAGAACTCGTACGGAATCATAAATGTTAATACTTTTTCGATTAACATGTTAATACTTTTTTTTAAATCAAACCGCTGCTGTTCTGTCTTAGCAAACCGCCGCCAATTCTGTCTTAGCAAACCGCTGCCAATAAGTAACTCGCCGCCTAAATAAAATAATCAAACCGCTGCCTTCCTTTTGATAAGCAAACCGCCAAGAACTTAAGCAACTCGCCGTCTAATTTAATATTCAAACCGCCGCCTGTATTTGCAAACCGCCGTATACTATAGTAACTCGCCGCCTAGTTTTTTTTCAAACTAGGATCCCGTAATCACTTCATAACATACATCATATAAGAATCAAACTAGAGAATTAGAGAGAGAGAGAGATGAGTTGTTTTGTAGAGAGAGAAAGAAGAAAGAGAGAGAGAGAGATGAGAGAAAATAGGAAAGTGGAATTATTTAAAATGAAAAAACTAACTTTTCAAAAGAGGAAAAGTTACTTATATACCCCGACACATTAAGTGACGTCCGGGATAATTGACTAGGACCCGGGCTCGGGTTTTGTTTGGGATTAAACCCGAAACATATACAATATTAGATTAACTATCGAGCCCGATTCCCGATACTTTCCTATTACAACGTTAACTAATTGATTGACCGAGACTTAAATACATAATGAACGAACTTCATGTTCGACTCAATATTTTGAGGCTAACAATCTCCCCCGAAGTGAGTTCATTGATGACACTCCTTCATGAGATCAATGAGATTGCTTTCGTCGTTAAGCTCATGTGGTCTTGGTCTTTCTCTTTGTTCTTTGTTGTAGGCTTGTTCCTTCATGCTTTGCGATCTTTTCTTTGAAAAAGAGGTAAAGATTAATTTTTTTAACCTAAATGTTTAGCATCAACCTTTTCACTTAATATATCAAACAAGGACACATTCTAGCTTGTAGTGTACGTCTTTTACATCTTTTTAACGAACTATAATTGCATTAACTATAGACTATTTTCACTAATTTTGGATACTCTAATCGAATGTATTTTTTCTTTTGGCTCGTTTTGGTTAAAAACATCACATCCGCGTTATGTTCGTTTATCCTTACCTACTGAGGAACTCAAACAATATGCTTTAAGGTTTGGCATTTTAGGCAGCTTCACTCATTACGTGATTTTTCAAAGCCTATTTACTCATTTACTTTGAAATTAGGTATTTTTCGGTTTCGCCTGTAAACGGTGTGCACAAGTATCAGTGTACTTTTCATATTTTGAAGCATTAGATGGTTTCTAAATGAGTGTTTGGCACAATCCGGATTTTAATGGTTTTAGCGTTTTGTAAATGGCAAATCAAGTGTCCGAAAGTTATTACAACGTGTCTCGGAAGTTTGTGTAGTTATATACTCATAGATACGGATGAAATTAAACGTGTAGAACTCGTACGGAATCATAAATATTAATACTTTTTCTATTAACAAGTTAATACTTTTTTTTAAATCAAACCGCTGCTGTTCTATCTTAGCAAATTGCCGCCAATTCTGTCTTAGCAAACCGCTGCCAATAAGTAACTCGCCGCCTAAATAAAATAATCAAACCCACTGCCTTCCTTTTGATAAGCAAACCGCCAAGAACTTAAGCAACTCGCCGTCTAATTTAATATTCAAACCGCCGCTTGTATTTGCAAACCGCCGTACAACTATAGTAACTCGCCGCCTTGTTTTTTTTTCAAACTAGGATCCCGTAATCACTTCATAACATACATCATATAAGAATCAAACTAGAGAATTAGAGAGAGAGATGAGTTGTTTTATAGAGAGAGAAAGAAGAGATAGAGAGATGAGAGAAAATAGGAAAGTGGAATTATTTAAAATGAAACAACTAACTTTTCCAAAGAGGAAAAGTTACTTATATACCCCGACACAAACATTAAGTGACGTTTGGGATAATTGACTAGGACCCGGGCTCGGGTTTTGCTTGGGAAATAAACCCCGAAACCGTATTCAATATTATAATTAACTATCTGAGCCTGATTCCCGATACTGTTTATCAATTACATACGTTAACCTAATTGATTGACCGAGACTTAAATACATAATGAACGAACTTCATTTCGACTCAAATTATGAGGCTAAACAAATGTCAATTAGTGATTCAGTTTTTTCTGAATGTATGAAACCTAATTTTTCTAAATGTTGAATTGGTTGTTGGCAAGCCATGGATTCAATTGGATCCACATTGGAATGTCCATCATGCTAGGATCATTTCAGATCTTTGAAAATAGGTAGAGATTAATTTTTAACTATGATTTTTTTTAGCATACCTTTCACTTAATATACACAAGTTCATTCCGCATGTAGTTACTTCTTTGACTAGTCTATTTATGAACTATATTCATTAACTATAAGACTAATCAACCTTTTGGCTACTCTAATAATCGTAGATGTATTTTGTCTTTTGGCCTGTTTTGGGTTAAAACATCACATCCGCGTTGTGTTCGTTTATCCTTACTTGCTGAGGAACTCAAACAATATGCTTTGAGGTTTGGCAGTTTAGGCAGCTTCACTCATCACATGATTTTTCAAAGCCTATTTACTCATTTACTTTGAAATTAGGTATTTTTTGGTTTCGCCTGTAAACGAAGGTGCAGCTAAGTATCATTGTAATTTTATATTTGTGAAGCATTAGATGTATTCTAAATGATGTTTGGCAACAATCGATTTAATGGTTTAGCGTTTTGTAAATGCAAACCAATGCCGAAAGCTATTTCAACATTCTCAAAAGTTAGTGTAGTTATAATACACATAGATACGGGATGAAATTAAAACGTGTAGAACTCGTACGGAATCGAAAAATGGTTTAATCACATTTTTTTATTAACATGTTAACATAACTGTTTTATTAAATCCAACCGCTGCAGTTCTGTCTTAAGCAAACCGCCGCCAATTCTGTCTTAGCAAACCGCTGCCAATAAGTAAACTTCGCTGCCTAAATGAATAAAATCAACACCATGCCTTCCTTTTGATAAGCAAACCGCCAAGAACTTAAGCAACTCGCCGTCTAATTTAATATTTAAACCGTCACCTGTATTTGCAAAACGCCATATACTATAGTAACTCGCCGCTTAGTTTTTTTTTCAAACTAGGATCCCGTAATCACTCATAACATACATCAATATAAAAGAATCAAACTAAGAATTAGAGATAGAGAGAAGTTGTTTTTTAGAGAGAGAAAGAAGAGAGAGAGAGAGAGATAAAGAAAATAGAAAAGTGGTAATTATTTAACAATGAAACAACAAACTATTTCAAAAGAGAAAAGTTACTTATATACCCCGACACATTAAGTGACTTCGGATACTTGAACTAGGAACCGTGCTCGGGTTTTTGTTTGGATTAACCCGAAACATATACAATATTAATTAACTATCGACCCCGATTCCGCGATACTTTCCTATTACAAACGTTTACTAATATTGACCGAGACTTAAATACATAATGAACGAAATGAACATCATGTTCGACTAAGCGCAAAATTTGAGGCTATCATATGTCAATTAGTGCTTCATTTTTTCTTAAATCTTTGAAAAACCTAAGATTTTCTAAACGTTGTTTTGGTTGTGGCAGCCCATGGATTCAGATTAGTTGGATCCACTTGAAATGTCACATGCTTGGATCTTTCAGGATTCTTTTTAAAAAAGGTAAAGATTAATTTTTTAACTCATATTTTTTAGCATACCTTTCATTAATAAACATCAAGTGCTCAATCCGCTTGTAGTGTACATGTCTTTTGATAGTCTTTTATAAACCTATAGCATAAACTATAGACTATTTCCAACCCTTTTGGCTACTCTAATGTAGATTTATGTTTCTTTGGCCTGTAATTTTGGGTAAAAACATCACATCCGCGTTGTGTTCGTTTATCCCTGTACCTGCTGAGGAAACTCAAACAATATGTCTTTAAAGGTTTGGCAGTTAGGCAGCTATCCTCATCACATGAGTATTCAAAGCCTATATTCCTCAATTTACTTTGAAAAAAAAATAAAGGTATTATTTTCGTTTCCGCCTGTAAAACCTGTTTGCACAATATCAGTGAACATTTCATATTTTGAAGCATTAATGTGTTTCAAAATGTAGTGTTTGGCACAATCCGTATTTTAATGATTTTTAGCGCTATGTAAATGGCAAATCAAGTGTCCGAAGTTATTACAAACGTGTCGTCGAATTAGTGTAGTTATATACACATAGATACGGATGAAATTAAACGTGTAGAACTCGTACAGAATCATAAATGTTAATACTTTTTAGATTAACATGTTAATACTTTTTTTTAAATCAAACCGCTGCTGTTCTGTCTTAGCAAACCGCCGCCAATTCTGTCTTAGCAGACCGCTGCCAATAAGTAACTCGCCGCCTAAATAAAATAATCAAACCGCTGCCTTCCTTTTGATAAGCAAACCGCCAAAACTTAAACAACTCGGCTGTCTAACTTTAATATTCAAACTGCTCCTGCCTGTATTTGCAAAAACCGCCGTATACTATGTAACATCGCACGCCGGTAGTATGGTTTTTTTTTTCAACACTAGGATCCATTAAATACACTTCATAAGCATACATCATATAATAATCAAACTCAGAATTAGAGAGAGGAAGAGATGAGTTGTTTTTAGAGAGAGAAAGAAGAAGCGAGAGATGAGAGAAAATAGGAAGTGGAATTAATTATAAAATGAAATAACTAAAACTTTCCAAAGAGGAAAAGTAACTTATATACCCCGACACATTAAGTGAATGTTTCAGATAATTGACTAGGACCCGAGCTCGGGTTTTGCTTGGATTAAACCCGAAAATATACAAATATTAGATTAACTATCGAGCCGATTTTCCCGATACTTTCCTATAACCACCTTAACTAATTGATTTGACCGAAGACTTAAATACCCAAATAAATGAAACAACTTCATGTTCGACTCAATATTTTGAGGCTAACAAATGTCAATTAGTGCTTCATTTTTTCCGAAATCTTTGAAAACCTAGATTTTTCTAAACGATGTTTTGGTTGTTGCAGCCCATGGATTCAGATAGGGATCCACATTGGAATGTCATCATGCTTGGATCTTTCAGGATTCTTTGAAAAAGAGGTAAAGATTAATTTTTAACTATATTTTTAGCATACCTTTCACTTAATATATCAAACAAGTCTCATTCTGCTTGTAGTGTACGTCTTTTGACATTCTTTTTATGAACTATATGCATTAACATAATACTGTTTCAACCCTTTTTGGCTACTCTAATGTAATGTATATTATTTAGGCCCGTTTGGTTAAAAATATCTACATCGCGTTGTGTTCGTTTATCTTACTTGCTGAGGAACTCAAACAATATATTTAAGGCGCAGTTTAGCAGCTTACTCAACACATGATATTCAACAGCTATAACTCATTTACTTTGAAATTAGATATTTTTCAGTTTCGCCTAAAACGATGTGCACAAGTATCAGTGTACTTTTCATATTTTGAAGCATTAGATGGTTTCTAAATGAGTGTTTGGCACAATCCGGATTTTAATGGTTTTAGGCTGTTTTTAGTAAATTGCAAATCCAAATTCTGAAAGTATTAAACATGTGCCTCTGAAGTTAGTGTATTAAGTACACATATACACGGATGAAAATAAACGTGTATACCTTTTACGGAAACAGTAAAAAAGGTTAATACTTTTTGATTAACATGTAAACTATTTTTTTAATCAAACCGTTGCTATTCTGTCTTAGCAAACCGCCAGCCAATCTGTCTTAGCAAATCTCTGCTCTTTAGTAACTCACACGCTCACGCCTAAATAAATAATCAAACGCTGCCTTTCCTTTTGATAAGCAAACCGCCAAGAACTTAAGCAACTCGCCGTCTAATTTAATATTCAAACCGCCGCCTGTATTTGCAAACCGCCGTATACTATAGTAACTCGCCGCCTAGTTTTTTTTTTCAAACTAGATCCAATTAATCACTTCATATACATACACAAAAAAGAATCAAACTAGAGAATTAGAGAGAGAGATGAATGTTTGTAGAGAAGAAAGAAGAGAGAGAGAGAGATAAGATAAAAAGGAAGAGTGGAAATATTTAAAATGAAAACAACTAACATTCCAAAGAGGAAAAGAAACTTATATACCCACCCCTAACACATTAAGTGACAGTTCGGATAATTGACTAGAACCAAGCACGGGGGTTTGCTTTGGATTAAACCCGAAAACGTATACAAGATTAGATAAACCTCTGAGCTGATTCCTGATACTTCCTATACAAACGTTAACTAATGATTGACCGAGACTTAAATACCTAATGAACGAACTTCATGTTCGACTCAATATTTTGAGGCTAACTAATTGTCAATTAGTGCTTCATTTTTTCCGAAATCTTTGAAAACCTAGATTTTTCTAAACGTTGTTTTGGTTGTTGCAGCCCATGGATTCAGATAGGGATCCACATTGGAATGTCATCATGCTTGGATCTTTCAGGATTCTTTGAAAAAGAGGTAAAGATTAATTTTAACTATATTTTTAGCATATCTTTCACTTAATATATCAAACAAGACTCATTCCGCTTGTAGTGTACGTCTTTTGACAGTCTTTTTATGAACTATATGCATTAACTATAGACTATTTCAACCCTTTTGGCTACTCTAATCGTAGATGTATTTTTCTTTTGGCCCGTTTTGGTTAAAAACATCACATCCGCGTTGTGTTCGTTTATCCTTACCTGCTGAGGAACTCAAACAATATGCTTTAAGGTTTGGCAGTTTAGGCAGCTTCACTCATCACATGATTTTTCAAAGCCTATTTACTCATTTACTTTGAAATTAGGTATTTTTCGGTTTCGCCTGTAAACGGTGTGCACAAGTATCAGTGTACTTTTCATATTTTGAAGCATTAGATGGTTTCTAAATGAGTGTTTGGCACAATCCGGATTTTAATGGTTTTAGCGTTTTGTAAATGGCAAATCAAGTGTCCGAAAGTTATTACAACGTGTCTCGGAAGTTAGTGTAGTTATATACACATAGATACGGATGAAATTAAACATGTAGAACTCGTATGGAATCATAAATGTTAATACTTTTTCGATTAACATGTTAATACTTTTTTTTAAATCAAACCGCTGTTGTTCTGTCTTAGCAAACCGCCGCCAATTCTGTCTTAGCAAACCGCCGCCAATTCTGTCTTAGCAAACCGCTGCCAATAAGTAACTCGCCGCCTAGTTTTTTTTCAAACTAGGATCCCGTAATCACTTCATAACATACATCATATAAGAATCAAACTAGAGAATTAGATAGAGAGATGAGTTGTTTTGTAGAGAGAGAAAGAAGAGAGAGAGAGATAAGAGAAAATAGGAAAGTAGAATTATTTAAAATGAAACAACTAACTTTTCCAAAGAGGAAAATTTACTTATATACCCCGACACATTAAGTGACGTTCGGGATAATTGACTAGGACCCGGGCTCGGGTTTTGCTTGGGATTAAACCCGAAACATATACAATATTAGATTAACTATCGAGCTCGATTCCCGATACTTTCCTATTACAACGTTAACTAATTGATTGACCGAGACTTAAATACATAATGAACGAACTTCATGTTCGACTCAATATTTTGAGGCTAACAAATGTCAATTAGTGCTTCATTTTTTCTGAAATCTTTAAAAACCTAGATTTTTCTAAACGTTGTTTTGGTTGTTGCAGCCCATGGATTCAGATAGGGATCCACATTGGAATGTCATCATGCTTGGATCTTTCAGGATTCTTTGAAAAAGAGGTAAAGATTAATTTTTTAACTATATTTTTAGCATACCTTTCACTTAATATATCAAACAAGTCTCATTCCGCTTGTAGTGTACGTCTTTTGACAGTCTTTTTATGAACTATATGCATTAACTATAGACTATTTCAACCCTTTTGGCTACTCTAATCGTAGATGTATTTTTATTTTGGCCCGTTTTGGTTAAAAGCATCACATCCGCGTTGTGTTCGTTTATCCTTACCTGCTGAGGAACTCAAACAATATGCTTTAAGGTTTGGCAGTTGTCACACCCCGCCAAGGCGGAAACGCGAGGCATAACATGAAAGATATTAACATAGCACATGGTATCTTTATAGAGGAATACTAAATAGTGTAATAAATGCAAAGACACAACGTGTCATGATAACATCCAACAAAAAAAACCAATGACCAAATATGAATGATAAGGATTACCATCCATACAAGTCTTATATTATCAAAACAAAGTCTAGAAATCAAATCAACATATTGCTCAAATAAAACGGCATAGCAAAATCATAGATCTTCAACTTGCATCTTATGGTCTCCATGTAAATCTTGACTCCTTATACTATAAAAGGAGGTTTAAGGTATGTAGTTTATGCATCCATCATAGTTAGATTTCTCCCAATGAGAGTCTAATAGTTAGTTTATGTAATAGTTCATAGTCGACTGATTAAAGTCGAATAGTTCATAGTCGACTGATTAAAGTCGAATAGTATATAGTTTATGAATAAAAACCTTGTTCATAACATTGTTGTTCTTCAACACAATTCAAAATCAATAAAACTCAAACAAAAAGACTCAAACTCAAAAAATATTAATAGCTCGGCTCAACCCAAGTTGGGAAGGAACGATCGCCACGATCCGAATCCAACCGGCTCCCACTTGTCAATTCAATTCACACATACAAGTAATAGCCACATACACATTCATTTTAAGCTCAACCCATCAAATATCACAGTAATAAAACATCACATACTCAAGCATCGTTTCCACCCTAATGAAAAATCTTAGAAAAGATAGGGGCTATGACACTCACATGTTCGTGCAGCTACAAGCAATTCAAACTCCTTCCTTAACAACTATACACAATAAAAGCTCATGTTACCATCGGTAAGCTAA
This sequence comes from Tanacetum coccineum, assembly GCA_026074375.1. Taxonomy (NCBI): domain Eukaryota; kingdom Viridiplantae; phylum Streptophyta; class Magnoliopsida; order Asterales; family Asteraceae; genus Tanacetum; species Tanacetum coccineum. Next base: position 11,349 of record BQNB010076330.1, on the reverse strand, counting down.
ACGCTTAATCCAATATAACAACCCTAATGATGGACTAATATCATCTATACTATATGTAAAGACTCTCTACCATCATTTTACACTTCATTAAATCTTTTTATTTACTCTTACTTTTTTTTAAACACTATAACTTTTCTCCTAATGCAGAATTTTGACCCAACTTGAACGACCCAAAACCCATACCAAAACACATCCATAATTCCCACAAAAATTTACACATGACCCCACATGTGTATATTAAGTTCCCTCAGAAGCTCATGCATTCATTCAACCCCTAAGTATACATTTGAAAATCAAACTTACAAACTGGTCAATTTCGGATCTGATTGCACACTAAAAAGTTTCGACTTAAAAACCCAATTTAAAATTAATTTTAGCCTTAGCCCTTTTGGAGTTTCTTAATAGACATATGAAAGTTACTTTATATAAAAGGTCTTAATTTAAAATACTTCTTAAGTAGGGTTTTCACCTCACTTAAGTTTACTCAAAATTCATCTGAAAACACAGTTTTGACAACGAGTCTTGTAAACAACATTTGACCCCCTTCCCGACCATAAAAACCTTCGAGGCTAGATTTTCTGGAAAGAAGATTCAAAAAGCTACAGTTTAAAAAAAAGAATCATGTTGTTTGCATTCTCCATCATGGAGATATTCGCCCAACAATCTGACCTAAATTCTGCTCATTAATAACACAACAACCAAAACAGCATAATACAACCCCTAATTCCTCAATAAAACTCATAACCATAACAATTAATAACCCTAATCATTAAGTTCACACAAATAATTACAGTAACTAACCCTATTAAGAAAACCTAATTAAATTTATGATAAAACTAAATCCATCAGTTTAGATTACATAAATTAACGAGATAACTAAAAAGATTAAACTAGAATAGAATATAACATTAATAACATGATAAAAAAAAACTTTTTTTCTCTTGAGGAATCGGATCACCAAGTTAAAAGGGAAAAAAAAAATCTGTATTTTTTAATCCTTGGTTTGCTTATATAGGCCTAATGGATAACCCCTTTCTACAAGTTTGAGTCCAACTTGGACTTCTTTTTTGTTTTTTTACTATTACCCGATTTACTATCATCCATAAATAATTTTCCTTTTTTTTATTTCTTATTATTTTACTAAAAGAACTAAATTTTGATAATTTATAAAAACCAAAAACTCTCTCCAAAACCCTTCTTTCGCAAAACTACTTTTACAACGCCTTCTAAAAATAACTTTTCATTCCAAATTACACTTGCTATATATGGAAAGTTTTACAAAAACATCATATTTTTAACAAACTCCATTTCTTATCCAAATGACAAAACGCTACACATATTTAATCCATCACATAGTCAACCATTATTAACCACAACAATTCTTTCAAAATACTAATTCCAATTCCATTATCACAATAAGTGATAAAAATGAAATTCTCCTTCAAATAACTCCTTGATTCTTAACTTAACCTCTAAAACCTAAACTTATCTAAATTACAAACACAAAAATACGTATACGTAAAAAATACTTAGCACATTAAACACAAAAACGCTAAAATCTCAATAACCATTTCTCGTCACTCAAAGTTTAACAAAATGGAACTCAACAAATTTTAAACACAAATCCAATCCCAAATGAGATAATGAGAACGATCACTGCTCAAAGTGATTGATTATCCAATCTCACAATCCCCACACAAACACATTATAAACACGTTATAACACATAACATCACTAAACCGTACATGTAACACGACACATAAGACAACACAAATGTTTGACTAACCTGCTCAAGGTCACGTTGTTTACAATTATCCCCACCTTAGAAAATCCAGTCCGAGTTTAACTACTCGAGGCAATATCACTATTGATAAACAACTGAGGACCTTAGACTCATTTGATCCGTAGCGTTCCTAATTAAACTCAGGGCCACGGCTTTTCGAATTCCAACAAAATGTACAACACATCTACTACGCTTTGAAACCTCTTTGACCATCTCGTCCACAAACTCAACGTTCCTTGACAAAAACAAAGAGTCTGTCAACCTGTAATCTCACAAACTTTCACAACGAATCCAACTGCTAATGACTTTTCATAACCCCTAAATAGGGAGCAATTGCAACACAGACAACCCCAAACGAAAAGAAACATTCCACAATTGAACCTCACTCGTCATCGAGAAACTCGTCAAAACCTTAGGTTGAGTAACAACGTCTTTTACAACCCGGTCTCCGCAACTCCATCAAACAAGAACTGCCTTGAAACCACGTATAAGATTTTTTTTTTTTTTGTTTTTTTTTTTTGTTACAAAACCTAACGTTTTAAATAAAATCAGGCTCGACTTCGAGTTATCATAAAATAACTTTAACCAAAATCAACAAACACATCTAACATATTAAGTCAATAAGGAAACCTTACGAGCCCAACCATCAATTAAAACTCTCAATGATCTCATTGCTCAACAACAGTGTGGATACTTAGTTTTACCTTAAGTCCTAAGACCTCCCTTCAAGTCCAATCGAATCTGAACACATAAACATTAATTACTCAAAAGTTCTTTAGCAAAACCAAAAATTCGAATTTGACACACTAAACATGTCATGCACACGTCTTCAACCCCATTTAGTAATTCAAACCAATAACCCTTTCAAAAATCTCAAATGGACCTTCTTACCTTGGTATCAACTTACCATACTTTTCGAAACATCATACACCCTTCAAACTGAATACTCTAAGTAACACTTAATTACCAGCCTCAAGTCTAACAGTTAAACCTTACACTAGGATAATCCTTAAACAAACTCCTTCATTCAATCTTGATGTCGCGAGTTACATACCCATAAAACGGTAACCACATTCCTTTCCACACAAGCTTTCTTCTCAAACCCCGAAAAGGATACTCCCCTACCTTAGGAAAAACTCATCTCACGAAAGATCATATCCAACTACCTCTAACATCCACAATATATGTCCTAAGCATAGCTAAAATGAGTGACTTAGTCAGTCCATTGACTTACACCCAATCGCATTGTATCCACTACTCAAAACTTGGTACTTGACAATAACATCATTAGTTATCTTTCTCACTTCCTACTACTTCGGATAACTCAGGTGTAGCAACAATCCTGAAGGACCCTATACTCAACTTCCACTTTCGAATAAGCTAATACTTGCTACCGAGCAACTACTATATTTTCGTCAATACTCGACCACGCAATATGAAAAACCAAACACCACATAAGTTGCATCCGCTTCAGGATGGATAAAATACATTATCGTAATACGCCTCTTCAATAGCCAATATGCACCACTCTCCACATCTTTTCCACACACGTTTGGTCCCCAAGCCACGCAACACATTAGTTGACACGTTTCTTTGCTTTGGACATCTTATTTTACACCACCAACATCCTTTTCTCGATCTTAGCTTGGATCGTCATACGACAATCCAAACTCATTTCTTGGCTTCACACTTTTTCCACTACCACGAATCAACTACCAAACAATTTCCTTTCCCAGATGTGTAGAGAGGGTTACATACATATCATAAAAGGTGGTTATTTATGTACTTACTAACAATGCTATGTCCGTTCCTCCATCTTTTTTATACAAGTTGGAGCATTACTTTGGTGGTCCGCCCGCTTATAAATTAAACATAGTTTGATAAACATTTTTGAGGTATTCAAGCCTCTAACTATATAAAGTTGAATTTTTTTTCCAAAAATTATTTTTGGGAATTTTTTTTTCGCAATATTTTATGAAAATATTTGAAACAAAAAGTGTTCATAAGCAAAGTACAAAGGGTATTGATCATTCAATTAAGTTCAATACAATTGTAAATTTTACTGCATTAAATTGTATATTTTACTGGATCACAGTATAAATTTTACTGCATTAACTTCTATATTTTACTGCATTACATTATAAATTTTACTGCATTAAATTGTATATTTTATTGCATCACTATGTAAATTTTACTGCATCAAATTGTAAATTTTACTGCATTTAATTGTATATTTTACTGCATCACAGTATAAATTTTACAGCATTAACTTCTATATTTTACTGCATCACATTGTAAATTGTACTGCATTAAATTATATATTTGCTGCATCACTGCGTAAATTTTACTGCATCAAATTGTAAATTTTACTGCATTAAATTGTATATTTTATTGCATCACAGTGTAAATTTTACTGCACCAAATTGTAAATTTTATTGCATTAAATTGTATATTTTACTGCATCACAGTGTAAATTTTACTGCATTAAATTATAAATTTTACTCCATTAAATTGTATATTGTACTGCATCACTATATAAATTTTACTGCATAAAATAGTATATTTTACTGCATTAAATTGTATATTTTACTGCATCACAGTGTAAATTTTACTGCATTAAACTATGCTACATTAAACTATATTGCATTAAATTGTATATTTTATTGCATCACAGTGTAAATTTTACTGCATCAAATTATAAATTTTACTACATTAAATTGTATATTTTACTGCATCACAGTGTAAATTTTACTGCATTAAATTTTATATTTTACGGCATCACATTGTTAATTTTACTGCATTAAATTGTATATTTTGCTGCATCACTATTTAAAATTTAAACATTATGATGTATTTTGTTAGTGCATTACACTTAAAAATGCTAGCATTATTTTATAAATTTTACTGCATTAAATTGTAAATTTTAAAGCATTAAATTTTATATTTTACTGCATCACAGTGTAAATTTTATTGAATTAAATTGTATATTTTTACAGCACTGATCCATTTTCAACTTAACCCACCTAATATCCCCAATGGAAGAGGTTTAAAGCCTCCGGGAAAGGTTTCACATTAACTGAACTTGCCGTCCAATTTGTTGCTTCCTACATGTGTTCTGCTATGAGCCTGATAAGGTTGCAATCAACAATCCAGGTGAGAGAAGGCTTTGTTCGGTGTGTGGAAATAAAAGAGGTCACAATTCCATGACTTGTATAGATATTAAAGCATTACTTATGTATTCCATTCTAAGATGTAAATCATTTATTACCAAACATCAATACAATAGTATCTCAGTTTTTTTGTAATACTTAGTATCTTTCTGTTCATGCAGAAAGTTATTGCATTATTTTATTTGTTTATAGTATTATGATTCAGTAAAATATACATTGTGATATACTGTGATGCAATAGAATTTACATTATGACAGTATTATTTACATCGTGATATAGTAAAATATACAATTTAATACAGTAAAATTTACACTGTGATATAGTAAAATTTATAATCTGATACAGTAAAATATACAATTTAATGTAGTAAAATTTACACTGTGATGCAATACACAATTTAATGCAGTCAAATTTACACTATGATGCAGTCAAATATACAATTTAATGCAGTAAATTTTACACTGTGATGCAGTAAAATTTACAATGTGATGTACTAAAATATATACAATTTAATGAAGTTAATTTACAATGTGATACAGTAAAATATATACAATTTAATGCAGTAAAATTTACACTGTGATGCAGTAAAATATACATCTTATTGCAGTAAAATTTATAATTTGATGCAGTAAAATACATCATTTAATGTAGTAAAAGTTATAATGTGATGCTAGTAAAATATATACAATTTAATGCAGTAAAATTTTACACTGTGATGCATTAAATATACAATTTAATACAGTAAAATTTACACTGTGACGCTAATAAAATATATAATTTAATGCAATAAAATTTTACACTGTGATGCATCAAATATACAATTTAATGCAGTAAAGTTTACACTGTGATGCATTATTTAATACCAAAATTAGATTACAAATTTATTTAAATATTTTTTATAAAGGTAAAATGTAAAATAAAATGAAAGTTATTGGTATGTGCTTAATTACACATACCTTTTACCTATAAAAACATGCCTAAAATGACCAAAATATACCAAAAATATATTGTATTTGTGTATTTTGTGATTTATGATTGTGCAGGTAACGGATATTCACTAAAGGACAAAAATCAAGTCAAAACGGACAAAACCGAGCACGGAATTGGAAAGAGCGTAAAAAGTCAAAATCAAGTCAACCAGTCAAAGTCAAAGGCAAAAAGTCAAAGTCAAAAAGTCAAAGTCAAAGACGAAGCCGAATCCGAAGAAATCTTAAATGGGCCAACCCGTACCCATTTAATGGGTCGGGTCAGCCCATTAAGCCTTTATCTATAAAACTTTTACGTTTTAAAAAGCCCTAAGTCCAAAACTATTAAAACTGGCCCAATCCTAAGCCCAAAACCCTTAAACCATGACACCTGTTAACCCTTTTAGTCTTATACACCCTAACCTTTTGCATCGTTAGTCCTTATGGACTAACATTGCAAGTCCCTAACTCTAACACCTGTTACCATGTTTACCTAAATCAAAAATTCCCGCCATAAACACTATTCATCCATTGCTTTCACCTCATCCACTGCACCCATTGACAAACCTATCACTCTCACCTTCAACCCCACTTCACAAACTGCCAATTCCACCTTGGCAATCCCTCAACGTCTGATTAGACAAGTGAAATCAAGGGCTTGGATTGCAAGACTTGGAACCAAAGCAAAATGGAGGGCTTAGATGATGGTTTTGAAGTTACTCACACAAGAAGCACACCTCTGAGCTCACTCACAGAAGTAGCACACAAAGAAGAGGACCCAAGACTTTATTTTTCTCTATAAATAGGACCATTGTAAGCTAGTTAGGAGGTAGTTAGTTTTTCAGCTTATATTAATTTGTTTTAACTTATTGTACTTTTTTAAAAAAAGCTTTGTACTCTTTTATTCAAGTTTAATGAAATTTAAGTTTTTATGTTAAATTTGTTTTTAAGTTAATGCAGTTTATGTTTTAAAAATGTTTGATAAGCTCACAAAAGCTCTTTTTTTATCTTTACTTAATCTGTTCACTTATGCACTAAAAGTTTTTCAATAACTTATAGTGTTTAAGCCTTTTAACCAAAAATCACTCACAAAAGCTATATGGATGATAAGCCAAACCTGGAAGGGCTTATGGGTTTTACTAGCTTATCTTTGATAAGCTGGAGCTTGTAGACAAAGCTATTAAGAGCTTATTTGCCCTTGTTTAGAGCAAAGGGCTTTGTAAGTCTTTACTTTTCTCATTTTTAGCTTAAAATTGTTATTACTTATTGACTGCTTATTTATTACTTTTTCATGCTTATTGTTGCTTATTATTATTGTTTATTGCTTATTGATGCTTTTTTATTACTTACATGTCATTTACTTGTGTTTTCATTAAAACTGTCAATTTTAAGTTTAAAACTGCTTATTGTTAAGTGCTTATAGGTTGTTGTAATTTGCCTAAAAAGCCTTAATATTGCATGTTTATCATCTGTTTTTAATAATCTTGGCTTATTTCAGTTTAAAATAGCTTTAAAAATGGATTTTAAGAAAGTTAAAGGGGTGTTTGGTTTAAGAGGCAAAATGGGCAAAAGGAGTACAAAACTATTTTGGGTCACTAAGCCAACTTTAACAAGCCCTTTTAAGTTGTTTTAATCAGTTTTTAAAAGTTTTTCAAGTTTAAAATCAAGTGGTAAGGTGTCTTTTACAAGATCTTTGAATGTGTGGTCTTTATGAGTTCTTAAACTGCTTATGAGCTTAGATCTTATTTAGTAGCAAATTAGTGTTGTTTTCATGCTTGTTTTTAGTTAAGAATGCAGTAGGATAGGAGTAGTATTAAGTGTTCTTTGTCATTTGAGTGTTTGGCATAATCCTGGCAAGTTTGTTTTTCAGTTTCTAAGTTTAAAAAAGTCCTTTTCAATCTCAAATTTAGATTAGTTAAAGTTTTTTAGAGTCTGAGGTTAAGAGCACAAGCTCATTAGGATATAAGTCTTGATTGAGTGCTTTTTTTTACACCTATTATATTATATATAATATATATAAAATATTATTAATATGTCTAAAAATCAAACAAGATCCAATAAAACCGTGAGTTAGTATAGTGCATGTTTCCCGGGTCGTATTATCCCCAAACGTGTATCGGCTGGAATTGTTTTGTTGGTGGATGGAAGATGGGAAGATCGATACAATGTGGCGAAGTTTGAGTTTGAAGGAGATGATTGATTTGTGGAGTGTGTGGGGAAAGGGGAAAAGTCAAATTAGACAAGTAACAAAAAAAAAACGTTTAAGAAAAACTAAAAAAATTACGAAATTAAGCTAAAAAACGATGGAGCCCGAATCTCCGAACAAAGGGGGAGAGGGAAAGAAAAACCTTAAAATCTTTAAATATAACACTACTCGACAAATTTTTTCCACTTCATAAATACTATAGTCGTGGATTTGCTATTTAGTTTGAAGTCTTTGAATAGTAATGAAAAAGGATAGGGACCGGTGATACGGTGTTCGTTTGACCAAAAACGAAGTCTGATCAAGACAATAAACCGGCACCCAGGCAGTTCTTTATAAAAAGGAAAATGTTTCGTAATAATGGACCCTACGAAAATTTTTTGTAGTTTTTTCCTACAAAGATATGACAAAAATAAAATTTTCTAAAACAAAACAAAATATTTTTTGATAATTTTTGTATTTTTTATGAGTTAAAGAAATCGCTTTTAACGAAATTAAATTATAAAAAATATTAAATGATTACGAAAAATTCTAAAAATTTCACCAAAAATACTTTACACTATGATTGATCTACGAAAAATGAGAAACAAAAGTTTGGCTTAAAAATAAGCTCGTTATAAGCTGTTACAGCTTATTAGCTTATAAGCCGGAAAGAGAGGAAAAGAGAAATCAAGACTTATAAATACACAAGCCCGTTGGGCTATACGAACAAAGTCCCCAAAGGGCGACTAGTTGGTAAAGGTGTGTGTTATAAAAGAGGTGTTTGTAGCGATTGAGGTCCACTTCGGGTTCGAGTCTTGCTCACCGGACCTCTTGTCTTTCCCCTTTTTTTTTTGGAGTTTTTTCCTAATAGTCTAGGTTTAGAAGAAATTAGTAAAAGGAGAAGAAAAGTAAAGGGTCGTGTAGAGGCAAACTATTCTGGAATTTCACTACAATGAAAACAGGGTACCCGGAACTAATGGAAGGAAAGTACCAAACAGACCTTGCGACTTGCTTATTTTTAGCTTTAATTAAAAACAAGTGAAGATTCTAGCTTGAAACCTTTAAAACTACAAAACTTTATGAAAGCTTATTATCTACAAACTTTAATCAAAGGGACTTTTGTCTTCTTTTAACAACTCAATAAGCTAGAAAATTAAGCATGTTTGATTCCTTGTTCACAGCGAAAAGTAGAGGTTTGTAACTAGTTTTGTTTATATTTTGGCCCTTATACTTGCTATTCTAGATGAAAATGAAAGCAAAATAGAAGCTAAATGTAGCTCAGGTTGTGTTTACTAAGGAATATCTAAGAAGAAAATAAGCTAAAAAAAATAAGCTAAGCTTAAACAAAAATAACAAGAAAATTGAACTAAAATAATGCAAGTTTAGCTTAAACTGAATATAAGCTTTTTCTAATAAGCTTAACAGCTTATTTCTAATCCTTGGAAGCTAAAACTTTGGAAATAAGCTATGCTAGGGATATTAAACTAACCTAGATAAAAAACTTTTTAAGCTAACAACTAGAAATTAGAAATCAAGGTGAATTAAGCTAAAATCTATATGCTGCTAGGCTACTCTTACAGGTAAAATAATGCTATGCTAAGAGCTTAAAATTGAAATCTAAATGTTGACTTTTAAACAGCTCATGGAATACTATTAGGAAACTTAACTGTGAATACTGACTTCTACTTTTAAGATCTTACAAAAGACTTTAAAATTGATCAGCAACAACAGTCTTAAATGTTGTTGCTGATGCAATTGGCAAAGGACAATAGAATGCAGGCTAAACTCCTTTTAAGAATACATGTACTAACTCATTTCATGTATACAAAGGTACATTATCACAATATGAACTCTAAAATGCCATAAGCCTCTTAAAGCTAAGAGCACCTTTCTCTCAAAACTGCCCTGGTGCTGGCTTTCATTTTTTAGACCTAATTCTTGTGATTCTACAAACTAGCCTCTAAAATCTAATTAAAATTTGATTAAATGACTAAACTCAGCTAAATGAAAGAATTTAACAAAATGAAGTTGACTTTAAGAGTCAAATTAGCCTAAATCCAAACACTCCTTACACTAAGCTGTCAAAACTAACTTGTACTTAAAATCTAATTTGAAGCTAAAACTTTTAAAACCTTTTATCCACTTCTACTTAAAATGACTTAATAAAGCTATTCAAGCTATAAATCCTACAGCTTATTAGTAAAAATAAGCTAGTTACTCTACTAGCTTAACTACTTACTTTTTATGACAGAATTTAAGGAATGAAAGCTAGAAATGATTATAACTAGAACAGCTTAAAGCTAAAACACCTATAGGCTAATTAAGCTAAATGAAACAGGATTAACATGAGAATTTAAAAGAAATAAGCAGTTTGAAATAAGCTATATATGCTAGATTGAAATTCAGAAAGGTAAACCTGAGGTTATTGTAGTCTCAGAACCAAAGCCACTCTTGTAGAGTGAGTGGCTTAAAAACTTGCACCTAAGTGGCTCCCTAGCCTCTAAACCTCAGCTTTAAGCTCAATAAGCTGTAATTAGCTTATTAATCCTTGTAGCTTCAAAGTGAACTCAAAACACCTCAAGTTATCATTATTTTGATTCAAATTGATGAGAATGAGTAAAGGAATGATTATTAACAAAGTTTGACTGAATTTGAGCTTGTGAAAAGGAATAAGCTCAAATGAGCTTATTGAGAGCTTATTGAGTAAAAACGGCTTATTATTGAAAACAAAGAACAAGGAAACTTGTAAACTGAATTGTTATTACTCAAATGATGAAGTACAAGATGAAATAAGGAAAGTACAAGAGCTTAAAGCTGATTGCTAAAAAACCTCAAGTGATCATGATCTTAGTGTAACTTGATTAAAATGAGTAAATGAATTGATTAAACACAAACTTTGACTGAATTTGAGCTTATGAAAAGGAATAAGCTCAAAAGAGCTTATTTAGAGCTTAATGAGTAAAAACGGCTTATTATTGAAAACAAAGAACAAGGAAACTTGTAAACTGAATTGTTATTACTCAAATGATGAAGTACAAGATGAAATAAGGAAAGTACAAGAGCTTAAAGCTGATTGCTGAAAATTTGAAAGAAAAATGCTTAATATTGAAGAAAATACAAACTGAAAATTAAAACTAACTAACTACTTCTAAAACTTCTGTCTTCTGTTTCTTTTATAGGCTGCTTATGTGTTTGTTGTGAGAGTAAACAGCCCAAAGCAATCTTGACCCTTCAATCTTATCAATC